>LPNX011083878.1:415048-471403 GCA_001517045.1 Pseudotsuga menziesii
CAAAGCACCAACATTCAACAAAGCACGCTATTGGAGCAAGTGCTGACTGAAATCATTTTAAGGACCTAGCACCAACCTCCACAACCTGGGATCAAACAATCTAAAACATTCAGCGTCAAGACACGGCCAGGCTATCTTTTTCAATGCAAACTGTGGTTCTATATGCAAGGGCAAGAATTCTAACCATAAAGAATGCATTGAAATGAGAACAGGTTAAACTCTAAACGCACAATATGAATGTGTCGTAGGAGCTGTAAGCGCACGCAATGATGACTTCCAAAAAAACACCCGAGGGTTGGAAAAAACAAAGATACTCTGTTAATAACCAAGTCAAAACACATTATCATAGACACCCAAACTCGGCCCAAAATAGAAAACATATAGAGCGATAGAACACAATTCACCTTCAATCAGCCCGCCAGGAGTGCTGCGGTTCAATTCTCGGGGAACATCCGGCAGTTGAGACCCAGTTTCACCCGGGGCGCCGCTATGCTACAGACGCCTCGTGGTTGACACAATTCACAGGCGTTATCAACATGAGGACCAATCAAATATTAAATCAGAATACAAATACAAAATAAAATAGAACGAGAGACGAGTAGTTCTGGTTTGGTTGTGTTCTTTTACCATTATAGGTTTCTTGTGACAGCCTCGAACAGGTTTCAATCCTCGAAACTAAATTCACTTGCACCTGAACTAAAGAACATGGGTTCAAATCAAAGACAAAGTGAAGCATTCTTTTCACTGAACTCCTGGAATGCGGGAAGGACACGAGTCCGGTGGCCGGCCCTCCGAAACATCAACATCAAGCTTAAAGCACATCACATGAAACATATTCCAGGGATGGATGGATCGAGTCACTGGATAGTCGAAATTAAAGCCATGAAAATGAACGATCGCTCGGTATAGAACCTCCGAAACATTAAAAAAAATAGCAATCCGAACGCTCTCAAAAGGGTACTTCAAGGCCTGTCTAACAAAGAAAAAACATTTTAAGCCTCTCCGGGATTAGAAACATGATAAATGCAGTCTTTGGACATGGATTAGCAAAATGTGCAGTAAAATTCGTTTTCTGTGGAAGATGTACGATGGCTGCACAGATCATCATCCGTTCCTATTTTATTTATTTATAAATAATAATAATTAATGCACATATCATCATACGTACCTATTTTGTTTATTTATAAATAATAAAAATTAATAGTCTGCTGCATGCAAGAATTTAAGATCACGCCAATTTAAGCCTCTTCGCATCGGAAACATCGATAAATGGTCTTTGGAGACGGGCTAGCGAGTAAACTTTGCAAGTACGCGTAGATCATCGTTAGCGTGTTGCTCGCACAATTACTTTCACAATGAATGAATGAATCAAATATTTTAATGTCCGCTAGGCTAAGAATAGCTTATGGGACAAACCAACTCGAGTTGTTTTCTGTAATTCAATCTTTTGTCTGTTCAACTTGATAATGAGTGCTTCTAACTTTTCCACAGAGTCTTCCTTAAATAAATCATCCCAAGATTTATCTGCCAAGACATTTGTGTACCTGTCTCTATTGTCTTTAAAGGCTTCATACTCTAAAATGAAGTGTTTTTCTGTCTTCACTTTACCAGCGATGCAAAAAATACACTCTTTCTGTCCATGCTTCGTTTGGCCTTTTCCCCGGTCTCACAACGGAGTTGATGGGAAGTAGTTCTTAACTGAGCAATGCGAATTTTGGCTTTCCAAGGTATATTGGCCCCTATGTACACCTTTTGATGCTCATCGTAGGTGGGGTTAAACTCTTCAATATAATACATTCTCTTTCTCCCTAGCTCTTTATCCCAAGTTCGCTTGTGGAACTTATTGATAACAAAAGCCTTTATTTCTTTACTATTCGTAGGGCACATGCTCAAGCACATATCCCACTTGCTAAGCCATTTAATATTTTGTTGCATCCAAGTCTTCTTTCTTTTGCACAATATGTCATTGAAGACAACCTTAGGCCATCTACCTTCTTCCATTTGCTCAACTCTTTTTAGATATCTTATGAGTCTCGCCATAGCAATTGCTTCAATAGAAGTCACCCCCACTTCACTTAGCATGATTTCGTATGGCACTGAACTCTTAATTTTGAACTTGCTTGTGATCATGTGTTTTTGAATCTTTTCTATTTGCTTCCACTGTAAGTCAGAGGTACTACTAGCCGAAACTTCACAACCATAGAGAACAACCGAGATCACTAAGAGCCCAAAAAGGGTTTGCATAGTTTTCTAGTCCCATGACTCTGCCTTTCTGTGCCTATTTTGGAAAGCATAAAACACTTTCCAACCTCCCAGAGTTCTTTTTTTCCTGCAGCCTTCTCATAATCGACTTCAACAAAAGTATCTCATAATCATAACTTCCTCCATTTTATCGCATAGGCCATGCGAACAAATTGCATAATCCACCACGCTTGCTCCATTGTAGGTATGACAAGTGAAATCACCAGAGTTTGTCCATCTAGGCAAACCATTGCAGATTACTAAATTGAAAGTTTCGCATAAGGTAAGCAACTGTTCTCCAAAGAAATTGCAGCTTTTGTTGTTTTTTGAAATTCTTGTCCATTGATGATTTCTTTCTTCTGTAAGCCAAATAGGATTGCAATCTTCCCTTTGACAAAGAATGCTAGCTTGCTCACTTACGGTCCTGGCATTGAAATCTCCTACTACAAGGATTTCACCTACTTGAGAATACTTTGCAATATCATTTTTTAATGCTGCAAAAGGGTCTTATGGTCTAGGCCCCTCTGTTTGTAAATTTTTGAAACTTGTGGGGCGAAGTAGCATGCATCAATTCTGATGTCATTTCCATTTTCTGATATTTTAAACCATATAAATTGTTTATTTGGGTCTTCTTTTTCTAGTTGAATTCTATGATCTATCTTTTTCTTCACTAAGACCATTATACCACCGTGACCTTTTCCATTCTCTGCTGCCTGGTTCCATACTGCCAACTTCATATATTTTTCAAAAAGGGGTGTCTTGGACCCTTCATGTTCATGTGTTTTCATGAGACATATTATGTCCCTATCTTCTGCAATAGCTCCTAACCCAGGTCCACGCCTCCACAGGTATCCTCTACAGTTCCAACATACTAAGCTTAAGCGAATCTGGGTAGACCTTGATTGCTATTTGCTTTGGCATACAAGACTCAAAGTTGAGTCTACACCTCTATTTGCCCATCTTGACCTTGCTGCGATATTTTCAGCTAAGGAATTTGCTATCACTTCTTGATTATTGTTTTGTTGTCTTGCTTTAGAAGGAGGACCAAAAACAACAATAACAACTTTGCCTTTGTATAACCATGCTCTTTTGCCCTCATCTCTTGCTGCTTTGACCTTTGACAATTCTTTTTTTCTTTCCTCTTGCTGCGTGATAGTTAAGCCTTCCTCTAGGAAAAAGTGAGAGCCCTTTAAAAGATGCTTCTTAGCTAGAAGAGTTTGCTTGTCACGTGCACTTGCCATGATGATTTTTATGGGCCTAGCTCTCTCATCACTCGGTTTACCCACCCTCCATGCTTGGCAAATTTGGCCTTGCCAATTCAACTTGTCTTTTAGAAAGTCACTTGCAAGCTCCGAGGTACCTTCGTTCTTGCCATACTCTCTTACACCTTTAATTATTATGTTTGTTGCTCTGGCTTTCCTTTCTTTGGTTTCATTTCTTTGCTTGTTGTCTCCTTGGTTGCTTGCTTCTTTTTACTTTTCTATATTAGCATGCTTGCTAATAACTTGTGCCCACGTTCTGGGCTTTTTGGTGGAACCTCCATTTTCTGCTTCTCTTACATCCATTCCCTGGTTATTTGTTTGTTCATCTGTTTTCCCTTCAACACCCCTCTCTCTTCCCCTGTTGATTCTTTCATTCTTTGCTAGTCTGCCTTCATTTCTTTCCACTAATTCTTGCCTACCAGAATAGCTTCTTGCAACAATGTCGCTTGCCCTTTTAAAACCTTGTTGCATTCTGCTAAACGTTGATATTCTACTGTTAACAGATGGATTTTAAGGCCCCTCTCATGCTCTTTGACTTCCAGAACCTCCACTCTCCTCTTGATATTGAGTATCTCTTGTACATATAGATCAAATGGCTAGGTGAGAGGTGTGGATGTGGGACTGTATAGGGCAGGATCAGTGTTGTTTTTACCCCTGTTGCTACCACATCTTTGCCATAAAGACTTGTTTGTCTGTTTGTTAGTCTTCCTTTGAAGTTGTGTTCTCCTTGTCTCCTCCCACTTTAGACGGGCAGCTCTCCGTTTTAAAATACACTAAAATTGTTTGGCATTAACCCAAACCCACTTCCTTGTTTTGCTCGAGGAGGCAATTTTCACTTGACCTAAGTTGTTAGTTATGGGTGATGCCAAGTGTTAATCCATTGTTAAGAAAAACAAAGGTGGCAGACAGTGCAGAACCGAATACCCGGGCCCAAGAGAGACTTGTCGTTTTTCTCTTGTCCTCTTGTTGTGCCTGGGACCAAGAGAGACTTGTCTTTTCTCAACCGGGTCTCTTTCACGTTTACCTGCTTGTCTGCCTGCTTTACCTGCTTGCCTACCTCCTACCGCTGTTGTCTGCCTGCCTTCACGCTATCGCTACCTTCTGCCTGTGCCTGCTCCTCACGCTGCTCACGGTGCCCTGCCTTCTGAAAATAACCTGCTACGGCTCCTTGCTACAGTGATCGACCTGTTACGGCTCCCTTCTATTTCGGCTGCTACGGCTCCTTGCTACAGTGATCGACCTGTTACGGCTCCCTTCTATTTCGGCTGCTACGGCTCCCTACATCACTGCTACCGACCCCTCACGGATGCTCACGGTGCCCTCACGGCTGCGCACGGTGCCCTCACGCTGCTACGTCTCATTGCATCACTGCTACTGACCCCTCACTGCTACCGACCCCTCACTGCCTACCTGTGCAATGAATAAGATCAACTCTATGAACCTACCTGTGCAATCAATTAAAAGCAACTAATAAATAGTGGTGCATACATGATGGAGGGATGTCCGGGTGAGTAGTGGAGATAACATTGCTGTGGGTAGACCTCTATTTTTTTAAAATTAGGTAGCACAAAAGGTTTATAAAAGTAATTTATGTATAAGTTATTTTTAATAATTTTATGTTTTTAAAATGATTTATTAAAAAATTTTGATTTACATTTTGAAATAAAATAAATATTGCTAAGTTTAAATTTTATTTTAAGTTATATCCACAAGCTACATCAATATTCAATCATCCTTACGAACATAAAATATATTATGAATAAAATATATTAGGACTAGACAACTTGGAACTGTCTCTAACATGATATCATTTTGATCAATTCATCACACCTCAATACCAATATAGTTATATAGAAAACGCATCAAAGTACATTTCATAAACGTTTGAAGAAAAAAAGTGTTCGAGAATATGGAGAATCAAGTTATAAAAAAAATAAAAATAAAAAGGTAAAAAAGATGCATCGCTATTTGCTATTTATTATTGCATTGACTAAAATGTAACTATCTCCATGTGCCATCCTTAATAAAGCCTGCATAGGCTTGGCGTACAAGCCCGTCGCGAAGGCTTGGGCTCCAAGGAATGGAGCAAACCAAAACTCTACTTAAGCGTGTGTATTGAGGCTAGTTTAGTGTTGTGACTTTATTCTTTTGGTCTCCCATATTGCATCATAACATGCCCATGGTGGCGTCCCACATGATGATGGCTAGACGACATATTATTAGATAGCCAAAAAAGAAAGATCGTGATAGGGTTACAAATTGTGTGCACCTTATGGCCTAGTACTCAGACTCATACAAGGTCCTTGTCGTTATTCTGTATCTTTCATAAAAAAATCCGGATATCTCTGCTTTGGATACCTAACAAAATGGAAAAGGTATTTTTTTTTTACTTGTTTAGAGGACAATATAACCTCCCTCAAATTTCATAACAAATGGGATAACAAAAAATGTAATGCTGCTTTGTCTCAATCTCCTGAAGGTGGCATAGTTAGCCTTGTACAAATCATGAGAACAAAATTATTCTTCATGGAGTTATCTTGCATCATCATTTCTTATTTGAAACATGATTTTCAGTGTACTACTTAGTTACATATTTATAACTACATTAAACATTGATAAAAAGGGTTTGTCAAATTTAAGATTTTGGTGAAATCTAGCATCATAATGAGGCATCATTCCTTTTAGTAATGACCTTGCAAAAAAAGATGAATTGCTTGTTTAAGCAAAGTTAAAGTAATGTGCCTAAATATAAATTTACAAGTATTTCACAAACATGGGTCAAGGTTGTACTAAAAGGTTGTCTCCTTCAATTATGGGGTAGCTAAATATGGGCTAGATAGAAAAAAATAGAATTGTTTCCTTGAAATGTTAAGAATAGTTATTATTAGTCAGAAGTGTCTTTGTTTCTTACAAAAGAGGGGCCAGATTTGTCTTCTATTGCTTAGAGGGTTTCACGATGCAAATAAATTCTTTATTACATGACATTTCCTCGTTTTTCTTTTTAGTGTTATGACCAACTTTTGTCTAGCTTGACTTGTGAAGAATAATCTATTTAACCACATTTACATTTTTTTATTTTGATTCTCTTTAAAAACCATTGAGAGAGGACCATTACATTGGACTAATGGATGGGTTCATTTTGACCATTCATATACATCTATCATCAACTTTATATGATCTAGCACTATTGCTAGTGCTATGGAATATGTGATTTAAAAAAAACTTAACTATAGTCTCTAAATGCATAGTATTCGTGTTGTGAAGTTAAACTGTATTAAACAAAAACAAACAATTACAAAATTAACTTGGAAATCCTCGCAAAGTTGAAACATTATATGAAATGTTATGAAACAAAATTGAAAAATAAAACTGAAACACTAGGAATAGTTATTCAATAATTCTTTCTAGTATCAAAGATGAAGTGTTATTTGCATCAAGTGAAAGGTTCAAACTTTTAAGCCTCTAGATATTGAACATTGAGATTTGAAATGTTGCCACTTAAATAGACATTGGAACCAACCAGTTTTAAAGTAATACTTTTGTCTTTGAGAATCTTTTTTATGTCTGGTTGAAGTTTGATGGTCAATCCCCTAACCTCCAATCCAAGAATGAGCATTGCGGTGCAATAAAGATTACAAGAGAAATCAAGAAAATACTCCACTTTAGTTTTGAAATTCTTGACTTCTCGAACTTGGTGATATTGTTCTAAATGAGCTTCCTTGCAAGCAACATCCATTGGGAGGGCTCAAAGATACTCTACATCCAAATTATGGGCACAATGGATTAGTTATCCTTTGAAATATTTATGAGATTAGCATGTACCAAAAAAAAAATGGCGTTGAGGTTTGCTCACTAAAAAACCTACAAAGGCAAGTTGAGAAGGTGCATTGGAAAGAGAAATGTCTTGGTTAGGGAGCACATAATTCATTGTGTAAGGGGCCTCTTTCTAATAGTCTAGAAGTTGTTGTAGATATTCCACCTCGAAGCACACTTTGCATGATTGTAACTCAATCTCCAAAGGTAGGTTAGCATAATTTAGACTTCCACAAAATTATAGATAAATAAACCCTCATTTCTCTTTGTCCACACTCAAGATAAAACTCCAACCCTAATAAGGAACCAAGTATAATGGAATCTAGGGCCCATAGTAGCTAATGGTTGAGCAAAGCAACTTACCAAGATAAGGAGGTAGGGATGCATTGTTGCATACATACTCTATTCGTGCATAAATAGATTTGGGTAGTAGGATGAACCAAGAAAATGCTTTAAGGGTTTAAATTATTTGTACACCGTGGGATATGAATTTCCAGGTAAGTTAATATTTTATCTAAGGGGAAATCCCCTAGGAAAAACACTAGGAAAGACATGTTTTTGAGGTTCTAAAATAAGTTTCTAGATACCTTAAAGCTTAAAAAGGAAAATTTTCTTTTAAGAATTTAATCTCCAAGGCTTATTTAGTCGACCATCTAAGGATGGATTTTAGTAGAGCCACTTATAGCCCATGGTAGGATTCTATTTGATAAAATCCATGGCCTTGGCCAATTTCTAATGTCTCCACCAAGATCTTGGTATAGGGAAGCCAATATCTAGAGAAGAATGCTCAATAATGAAACTTTGTATACAATCCAAAACAATCTTATCTTATTTGTCTAGGTGGAACTTGAACTTCAAATCAAGCCAAGGAGTCTAGGTTCGAGTCTAAGCAACCACCAAATCATTCACCATGTAAATAATTCTTGGATAGAGCCTACAAGGTAAGAAACAGGGAGAATTGCATTTGCACACATAAGTGGAGACCATTAGAGATAATGGGAGTTTGATGAAAGGCGCATTTGAAGTGTGGGTTCCTTCCAATCCATAAAGAGTTTAGTAGCATGTTATTCCTTCCAGATGCTTTGAATTACAAAAGAACATTGGATTTGACTAAAGTAGGGGTGACTAGTAAAGTTTTGAAAGTAATCTCCTTCCATGCGATGTTATGATAGGGATCCCCTTGGACAATGTGAAACCTAAGAACCTTCGAAGACTTTTTTCCATCAACAATTCTAATGATCTAGTTGGAACAATACAAGACTTCGGATTTGAGAAAACTTTTAATAATTACTAGATCCTCATATTCTCTCAATGTGCATAACAACTCATTGCATTGAGAAGGTGCATTTCTACATCTTGGGTGGGGTAGAAGTGTATATTTGTCACATAAAGAAAATAAAAAGTGTGTGTTGTAGCATAGTGGTGAGAGAGAATAAAAATAAATCATAAGAATGCATGCATTGGTGTGTTGTAACATAGGGGTGAGAGGGAAGTGTATGTCTGTCTCATAAAAATAAAAAATTAAAGATAAGAATGCATGCATCAGTAGCATAGTGGTAATAGGTATACGTGTTGTAGTTTAGTGGTGAAAGGTTTTCAGATTTGATCCCTCTCTATGCTTTGTAGAAACGGATTTAGATGTGTCCATATTGGTAATTAAATTAATGAAAACATCTACTTTGATTTATCTTATCCTAGAGGAGTGAATGACCTTTTCCAGACAAGAATAAGCCAAAACAAAATTCACACAACAAGAGTAGTACACATCAGTTGTTGGTAGGATTTTGATGCAGATCTACCATTTAGAAGCCAATGATAACAACTTAGTGATCCATTTCTTGATCTTCATTTCAACCTGTTGGATGACAACCTCCCAAAGGTTCATAGGGAAGGCTACAAAGGAAAAAGGGACACCTATGAACTTAAATTTTCCCCCTTGATGAATCTAGGTCCAATTTTGGTCAAAGAGTCAAACATTTATTGGCATATGGCTTTGTTGATAGCATTGTGCCTTGGCCTGTTGAACGTATGAGCTCGAAGACAAGAAAAAAGTATGTAGATAGTCCATAGTGTTGACTTTGTAGCCCTAACCTTCAAGAATGGTAAAATATGTAGGCAATACTTACTGTTGACATAGGATATATGATCTTCAATAGTGGCAAAAAATAAATAATCAACAAAGTTCTTGTTAACCAACTAGCCAATGTAATTCCTCGCACCATACGTAGACTCACCATGTGGTTGAATAGATAACTCAAATTTTAGAAACCAACTCATATAGGGTTGGATCCAACATGATACCCTAATTGATAGAGTGGAATAGGTCATTTGCTTTGTATTTTTCACAATTGATAGAGAGATAAGTAGAGGCATGAACAAAAAATGTTTCCACAAAAAATAAATTGCCACTAAACCCTTCCATAGATTTTCTTAACATGATTTTGATAAACAATTCATTAAAGCTTGATGATTTAGCCCACTCTGCACCCTCCCATATAGCAATGTTGTCCAAAATGTAATAAAATCTGATGAAATTTGTTTAGGTCAAATATTTGTTGGCAATAAGTGCTTGGTCCTCAAAGAAAATGCCTTTGCCATAATTTAGTATGAAAAGTCAAGAAGGTGAATGGGTCTCCAACTGGTAATGTGCTTTGATCCATCATATTTGGGGCTGGATTTGATGAGACCTTAATTTAATGTGGCCCCAATAATTGAGATGCAAGATCTTATTGTATATATTTAGTAGGCTTGGCCCCACGATTGTCTAGGTGGATTTATGAAATGCACATGGAAAGCCATATAATCTAGTGGATTTGTGATCTTCCATACTATGCAAGGAAACTTTGAGTTCATCAAGTTACAATGTCACATTGCTAGTTTTTCTCATCTCTTAATATTTTGTAGGGATTAAAGTCAAGGAATTTTTGAATAATATTACGGTCCCGCAAGGAAGGTAATCTGGACTTCCATTGGATCAGCCACATGGTTGGTACTATCTCCATAAATGCCTCAGTACTAGAGCCCCCATGAAAACTAGGGTTACATGTCCCATGGGTTTCAACACCAAGCTAGGGTTTCCTCCATGCTCCTTAACTCTCTTCATGGTACTCCTTTCCATTGTAAACCATGAGAGGTGGAATTATGACCATGAAACTAAGGTGGAGTATTATGCAGGTTTGGTTTATCTTTTTTATGTATATTATTAAGATAGTATTAAGTATGTATATAAATATGTACACTATATAAGTATATATGGAAATGTACTAGATAAGTATAGATGGACATGTACATTAGTACTATACCTAATTATGTAAATAAGTAGAAATTCCAAATCCAATTTGTATATGGATTATGTCTTCAAATGAGTAGAAATATTCATGATCACTACTTAATGCAAATAAGTAGAAATTCCAAATCTAACTTGTATATGGATCATGTCTTCAAATAAATAGAAATATTCATGATCACTACTTAAATGCAAGTATAACATTAATTCTTGTAATTGAAAACATTTTAAAATCTCCATGTGGTCTACAATAGATATGTAAGGTTTGTTATCTTATTTAAGCACTAAAATAACAATTCCTAGTATATTTGTGCTTATTTTTGTATTCTTGAAAATGTAATTGTATGATATTTCTGAGCATTTTTTGGTTGTGATACCTGGTCCACTACATCGAGAACGTCGTTTTCAGTAAGAATACTTTTTATTTCATTGAAAAGGATTCTTGTTTCATTGAGATACACGTGTGGTAGTGTTCATGGTGTTGAGATGAGCGCACCATACCTTTTGGTTTGAGAGTACCTCTCCTATGGATCTATGGCCTCATCTTGGGGTCACTGTAATGTTGGAATATGCATGAGCATGGCATGTCTATGTCTGGGTGGAATGTTTTATTGTTGAATCTAGTTGCTTTTCATTAAGATGAGTAATTTAATATATGTTTATTTACTGCAATTTCTGATATATATGTGCTCATGTATATGATTTTGTTGTCATTTACAAGGTTGTTGGTGGAAACCATGAGATATGATCTATTTATCATTTATATGGATGTAGATGGAAGACTTCATATATGGTTTTGTTTAAGTTGATATGGTTGTAGGTGGCAGCTAGTAGATCTGATTTTTAGCACTGTTAATATGGTTTATTGTGGCAGCCTATATATATGTTTATTTACATTGTTTATGGTGGCTTGCATACCTAATTATATTAAGGTTTAATGGTTGTAGTAGATATGATATTTCATGTTTGAAACCATGTTAATGGCTTTCTCAAATCTGGTTGCATTTCATGCATGCATTTACCTTACATAACATGTGTATTGGGGAAAGATCTAGATTTATATTTGTGCATTTCATTTTAAAAGGTTGAATTTTTTATTTTAGTGTCTCTTTGGCATGATGGCATAGACTTAGTTAACCTTATTTCTCTATGCATTACCTTGATTCATCCTTCCCCTTGGGTTTCCAGGTGTCCTTGGCCTTGGATTAGAGGTTGGGGACATCACACTAACAACCCTCCATATGATCCCCCTCCCACTAACCCCCCCATATTTATATCTCTCCTACTATCTCTGAATCACCCCGCCCCTCCTCATCTCTTCCGCCTTCCACTAAACCCCCCTCCTCTCTCAACCTTACCCTAATCTATCTCTCTCTCTCTTTCTCTCTAAGTCCCTAACCCCTTCTCTGTTTCTCTTTTATACTACCCCTATAGCTAACCCCACTTCCCCCTCTCTCTCCTAAACCCCCAACCTACACCCCTACCCCTAAGCCNCCCCCTTATCTCCCTCCCTCCCTACACCTATCCCTTAACCCCTCTCTACCTCGCATTCACAACACTAATTGCTTGGATAGGGGTAGAAAGGAAGAGAAGGGAGTTAAATAGTGCACATGTGTGCTAATTTAACCACCTTTTGCTCTACCCCTCCATGCATGTAAGGTCATGAACATTTGACAATAAATGTTGTAAACGTTACACAGGAACATGCATGTGTTAATATCACATGCACGTGTTAATAACATGTGCACGTTATTAGCGTGTGTGTTCCTATGTCCAATAAGATAGAGAATAACTTTTCTTGCGCACCATTTCTTCCTATTTTTTAGGCATATATATTTGTTCATAACTTTTCGTATTTTTGTGTTAGAGCACACATATTGAACAAATCTCTCTGGAAAATTGGAACGTTCTTACACCTCTTAAACACACCAACTACGTTGGACAATTCCCATACCTCTGTTTGGAAGATTAGAACATTCTTAGACCTCTTGGACACATTGAAACATTCATTTTGCATTGCAAGCAAGGAACAATTAGAAAGGTATGGTGTTATTTATTCTATATGAGTTGTATTTTACTCTTCATTCACAAATATGCAGAATTCAATGCATTTGAAAATTCAATACAAAAATCAAATACTCCATCTCTCTCACAAATGTTTTAGCCTTCATGAAATGTGTAGAGTTTAATGAAAAGGAAATGAAATGAAACAATCATGGACACCAAATTCTCACTTAGGTAATCCTTGAATTGAAATAAAACAATCATGAAACAATCTTGGCTCTCAAAATTCTATGGCCGATAAGCCTAACAAACATGGATTGTGGCCTAAAACTATAGTTTCATAATCAAACCATGCTTTTGGTCACATTAAGCAACCAAAATAGCCTAAGTACTTAACATGGGGCACATAATACTCTTATTGCAAAAAGGTGTCACTTGTAAAGCATATACCATGGTTTAGGTCCTTGTTCATGGCCTCTACTTCTCCACTCAAGTCCTCATTCAAGGCCTTCATTTTTTTTCTCTATGTTTTTTAAAATCATGTAAACATGTTATATGTTATATATGTTATGTATGTTAATAAAATGTATATAACATGTATTTAATACTCACACATAACATATATATTTTATAAGTTAACGTGTACAAACTATGAAATCCTTGTCCCTTGCATGGATAGTCCCTTCAAATCGATCAATGGATCCCTTTTGACAAGGACCCCACCAAACCAATTGAACTAGAGGACCCTTCTATGCTGAGAACTAGTTGACCACATGAAAAGGAGCCCAAAGTTGACTGATTCAAGCCCCTTTTGACAGAGACCTATGTCAAGAATTAGTCTTAAGGAGGAGGAGAAATGACACCTAAAACTAGTGTAAGTGAAAAGAGACTGCCTTTTAAGGATGAGTCAATTCTAGGTTCAATTTGATATATGTTTCTCTTTTGGGGAACCATTGCAAGGTGTGTTCTTCTTGGTTAAAATGATTTTGATTAAGGAAAAATCATTTCCCATTGTGGGAATGAGTTTTGAGCTTGCATTTCTTATCCCAATTGATTTCCTTGATAGAATAAGGAATCCCATTGTGGGCATGGATTATAAGCTTGAATTTCCCATCCTACATCATTATCCTTGATGGAATAAAGCATGCAATTGTGGGGATGAATTATGAACTTGAATTTCATAGTCCACATCAATTTTCTTGACACCATAAGCTCACCCTATATCGAAATATTTTATGAGTTTTCATTCCTTAACCAAATCAATTTGATTTTGTCTTGAAATCGAGGCCATTAGAATGCATTTCACTATCTAAAGAGGTCCATTTATCTCTGAGATGAGTAGATTATATCTTATGTGATTTTTACATGACTAGATTGTTTTTATATTCTCATTGTGTCATGATTATATTGTTTCTATAATAAGTGGGTCACACCCGAGTTACTTTGAAAATTGTATGGAATGATCATCACTTCATACTTGAAAAGTAATCTCTTATTTGTTATTTCCCTTTGAAACCTTGTTTTGTTTAAGAACCTTTTGGATATGGGAAACAAACATAATAGAGCATTAAACTCTAGAAGAAAGGATCTGCCCCTTGAAAATTTCCATGATATAAGAGAAAAATCCATGTAGGGCATGGAAAAACATAATCCACATGTCATCGCCTCAGTTCCTAGAACAATGCATGACACAATGACCTCTAGTTAAACACATAGGTGAAGCAGATGTGTCCAACGTAACCCACTCAAATTCCAACATCAAGTTAGCCTCCAACCAGTTATCCATCAACAAGCAATGATCAAGTGCAATAATGCATTCAAATATTGGCAGATGATGAGTATGTAGAATTGGATGTTCTAGGAGTTTTTAATTTGCGATCTCCCTAAGAATACCACACACATGTTGAACGCACTCTCATTCTATACCAACATTTGAATGAAGTTCCACAAAAAAATAGTGTTGGGCTCATACTTCTTGTCCACCTCACTTACCTTGATTGTCTAGTGCATGACGAAGAACTCCTAGACATATTCATGAGGATAAAATTTACCTAGAATGCCTTGAAGGTAAGTTACCTAAATGAACTATTGATTGACAATGTAGAAAAATCATCAAAGAATTTTTTTAATCTAAGAGTGATGCATCCAAATCTCAATTATTTCTAGCTTTGTCAAAATCATATTAATTAGTTGTTGTTAGGATAATTTTAGTCATAAAGATAGTTAGAAGCTCAGAGGCTAGTAGTCATGTTGTTAGAAATATTCAAGATACGTTAAATTTGATGGGAAATACATCTCGTACAAAATATCTTAATGCATGCCTTTGTGTATTATCAAAATCAATTGTAAACAAATCCATAAGGCATCATCGCCTATTATCACACACATCTCACATATTTAAATTAGTAGATAGAAAGACTATTCATAAATATTCTACTATTAGAGAAAAACTTGACACACCAGGTTAAAAAGATTGTTGGTCCTTTGTTGATAGGTTTCCTTGTTCAGATAGGAAGTTAATTGATGTTGTCAAAGAACTAGTAGAATTTTTTTGGCATGAAAATACTAGACCTTCATCCAATCAAAGATATGTGCTAAAGTTAAATATGCTAATGAAATTGAACCCCACATTAAGAACTTCCTTGACATGACACAAAAAAAACTCTATGAGAGATTCAAGAATGGGAACACACAATTGAACCTAGGCCAAAGGTCCTTTGAGAAATGCAAAGCATGGTATGTTAGAATATGCGTTGACCACAACACATGTTGTTGTAGATACCATGTAGAATCATTAGAGGAAATTTCAACTCAAAATGGGCATTTTAACTTTAACCCAAATTCCATGTCATCATGTATTATCCAATGAAATTGCTTTAAATTTGAAATATCGTATAGGTTTTAAACACATTTTTAATATAAATTTGGGGATAGGTATCATAAAAAAAACTACTTTTTTTGTTTGTATTTTCGACATATCTCCCCGTTTTTTTACTCAAATTTCTATCGGGAGAGCTTGTTGGATGCGGAATTAAATTGTGCATCCAACGAGTACTCACTCGGCATACTTTTGACAGACCACGCTACTCAAAAAACAAGAAATACCTGAAAAATGTGATAAACAAGAAATACCTGAAAAATGTGATGATGATGTCATCATCACATTTTTCAGGTATTTCTTGTTTTTCGGGTAGCGGGGTCCATCAAAAGTATGCCGAGTGGGTACTCGTTGGATGTGGAATTTAATTCCGCATCCAACGAGCTCTCCCGATCGAAATATGAGTAAAAACACGGGGAGATATGTTGAAAATACAAACAAAAAATAGTTTTTTCTTTTCTTCCTCCAAAATTAATAAATATTATTTTATTAATTTTTTTTAGGAGGCCCATTTTGAGGTGAAATTTCCTCTAATGTTGAATATTATTATGACACATATAGACATATCCTTTGTGCTTTGTATTCTAACATTGTGCAGGAATGTTCATCCATATTACCATCGAATGCATAATGAGAATTTATCCATAGCATCATGTGTCCAAGTCTTGAAGGACAAAAATATTATGAAAAATCATGTCTACGTGGAACATGTTCCAGGTTCAGTGTATTTTCATTATTAGGGTGTTTCATTCATGAAAGCGAGGAGCACAAATTTGGGAGGATGATAGTAGAAATGTAGAGTTTCAAATATTTAACATATCAAGTAGACACTGTGAGTGAAAACAAAAAGATTGCATCGGTGAAGTCACATGTAAGTGAAGATTGATTACTTTCATATTGTACATTCAATTTCTACATATATATTTTTTAAATGTCACATTCTAATAATGGCCTTGTTTTCATGGAAACAAGTACAAATATATGATTTCATGAAGGAAAATTACAAAAAAACGAGCAGTATGTTCAACATGTGAATGTAGCACAATTATAGGATGAACAATATAGAAAATGAAGGGATAGATCACCCCATGAAACCATAATGTTGGTTGTCCATTTTATTAAGAATTACACCCTTCATCTGTATAATGAGATTCAAAGTCAATATTACCATTCAGACCAAGTTAGCATAATGGTACATATCACATATAGGTACGAGCCTGAGAGCAACAACGACAAGAGGATACTAGTGAAGGAGACAAGATTATACATTAGAGATGATAGGTTACATGACCTACATTGTGTCCAAATTTTCTATGATCAACTAAAGGAGAAAGATATACATATGGATCAACATTGGATATGATTAGATGGTTGTGCGGGTCAGTTAAAAAATTATCGTGCATTCCAATGGTTTATTATTTTGCACAAGACATACGATGTGCCACATACTTGGAACTATCTTGAGAATGGGCATGGGAAAGGCGAACATGATGGGGATGGTACATGCATAAAAGCTTTCCTGTGAAGGGAGGAGATGAGGTTTACAACAAACAGTCATATATGAGATATACAATCTGTAATTTAATGGTGCTCTACAATAACTTCAAATTGAACCGAGCAATGGACATCAATAGGGACATGACACATGATAAGAAATTTTTGGCAAGTGGTTGATATATATCAATCATGTTCATATAGTTGCAACACAATACAAGGAACACATAGATTTCATTTTGTTCAAATCTCAAACAACCCTTTATTTGAAATAGGGGCATGAAAACTTGGTTTCTTTGGTCAACCCTATAACAATGGAAAATGTGATGATTGTGAATCAATGGATTGGGTTGGTGATTGGGATCATTTATCAATTGCAGTAGACCCGCATGATTTTGTTGAAACAGTCTAGTTAGAGGAGGGCCAATCATCTATTCCGACTGATTATGATTAAATATTTGATCTTGTATAGCCAGGTGGATATTTTTGTAATCATATCTCAGATCCCTTGTTTTTTTATCTAACCATTTTATCAAACCCTTACACGCATGTATTTGAGAGTAGAATGATTTTTTGTAGGAAAAGTATATGTAGTTGTTTCCCTAAAAGACAATGAATGGGGCATGGATTATTGGTTGGCATGATGAATCCAAGGGAATCAAACCCTCAGTGTATCACTAACTAATGGTGAAGGAACTAAATTTCCCATTGGCTATGTTGCTTTCTGACAAGAAACTTAGTTAGCGTGGAAAGAATCTTCAAGCCAGAGGGTGCGACCTTGGGGGCAAGTCTCAAGTCAAGCACTGTCACCTAAAACTTGACTCCTCCGTCTAGTACAACTCCTAATGAAGCCAAGGGAGTGGTCCCTAATAAAACAAAACTAAGGTTGTTATTTTAAGAAAAATATGAATAACTATTCTAGGATTTTATAGGTTTTGACACAAGCGCAAATTAAATAGCTTACTTTAACAACATATGAAAGATATCAATGGTCTACATAAAGTAAATACTTGAGGCAAGATAATAAGAAAATGAAATACCACTTCCAACTAAAATATAGAATTCTAAAAGGAAGTGTTTCAATGCTTTGAACAAATTTTATTATTATTAAGTTTTGGTTATTAATGGGTCTGTTCTTGGTTTGGCCCACATAGAACTTATCTCTTTGAACTGAGCGCAATAACAACTATACCAAGTAAAAAAGGGAAAGGCATAACCTGCTTGTTGTAGCCCCCTGACTCTGTAGTAAGTTCAATGCGACCTCCTGAGTTCTTGTAAATAAATTTCATTGGATGTCCTATTAGACTAGACACTCTGATCCCTTTTTGATTGTCCCACTAATCTAGACCAAGGCTTGCTGCGTTCACAACAGCATAGAGGGATGTCGAGCCAAGATTTGTTTTACAAGAATTAAGCACTTATGAAAAAAAAATCTTTTAATTCATCTAAACTATGAAACTCTTTTTTGATTGAATACCACCTACTCATGAAATCCTTTTCAGTAGCGCCATACTTCGGGAAATGGTAATCGGTAAATAACTCTTACAACAAGAAAAGATAAAAGTAAAACTAGTTGAGTGAAAATTATGTGTGAAAATGTGATATAATCTAATTTTAATAGCTAAAGAAAAACTAAACAAAATTAATGACATGTAAACCACACAAGAGACTATGTGGATCCACCCTAGGGGGATTGAATCTGGGTGTTGGCCATCCCATTTACTTTTGTTAATATTTTTACAATTTTAGGAGGTGGATTCCTTTGGTCATGATAAATCAAGATCCGAAGATTACAAGTTTAATAGATGAGAATAGGATTGAGGTATATTGATCCATGAGGCCCTGAATAGATTGGATTTATGAATTTTCGGTAACACGTCCTCTTACATGTTCATAAAATGTGAAAAAGAAGCCACCTATTAGCACTCAAACTAATAGATAATGCATTTAAAAGGATAAATTTTCAAGTACTAAAAGATAGAAAAATAAGCACAGTACTTAAAGAAAACTAGATTTATTATGAAAATATTTCTTTATACTTCTAGATCCTGATACATGCTTAAACATATCAACCTTTAGATATTCTTTTAAAAGAGAAAACTAAATTGCTTAAGCATGTGAATAATTGTAACCAAAAGAAAGTTGTAATAAGAGGTGAAGGAGAGAGAGATAGAAAGAACGCTAGAAGACTGGGGACTTTGAGCCATGGAGACTACTTTGGTGGAACACCGAGGGACTATGCCTTTAATAATATTTTGAAGATGAGGAGGATTCAACCTATATCAACCCCTTCTCCAAGTGATATCGTTTGCAACTTATAAATCCTTGCACAAACATATGGTTAAAACATAGGTGTCGTCGAAAGAAGAAACTTAGAAAGCATGCAATTAAACTTAAAGTACATGCAGCTCAAGAGATCTACAACAATAAAAAAAATAAGAGCATAAATAAAACAAGAATAACCTCTTACCCTACTAGGAGGGAGTTCCCCTAGCATCCCCACAAATAACCAATAGAAACCAAAGAAAATAAGACATGTTATACCTCATAAGCACTTGGAAACTGACATCCACAAATGAAAATCATTACACCATAGATCTTCCCCAAAAGCCTTATTTATTCCAAATTAGAATACAAATTAAAACATAGCTTAGATGAGAAAAATTTTGGTCCTTTGACCATGAAAATGAGGAACCAAATCCTTGCTTAAATAGCTAGACCAAATAGGCTAGGGGACACATCCACAAGAGGGAGTTAGCTTGAGTTTCGGGAGTTGATTGAGGGATTTGATTGAGATGTGGGCTCTTGGGATGGGTGTCACCTCTCATGAGGTGTACCAACCTTCTTTGTGATTACCATCCATCCAAACATAAGACACCACTGCTATGGAGAAAACTTCCTATGGCTTGAGGTGGACCACAATAGAAAGTATGACACCAGAAATCAATCCACTTCCAATATGCTAAAGAAAAAAACAAGTCTAACACTAAGGGATGAGAAGTGTACCTTATTCTAGACGTTCATAATAGATCCCCATTGAGCTTTCAACCACACTTGTACCTACATTTCAGTCTAAACAACAACGAAACATACAAGAATGATATATATTAAGTGTTAGAACCTACTCTAGCATATATAAATCCAATATATAATCAAAGAAACTACATCCATGGATAAAAATATTCATAGTTACACATATAATGGACGAGAAATGGATATTTCTATTAAATATAAATAGAGATAGAAGTGACAAAATCTAATGCGCAACTCGACAAAATCGAGAAACCGATTCCTCCACCTGGGCCTCCACCACTTCAATCCTCCATATCAATGGAAAGCTCATAAGACAATGGAAAGCTTGGGAAGAGCATCAATGGTTTCTCAAAGGACAAAGGGATGAAGACTCAAGTATGTAAGAATGGGGCACAAATCCACTATAGTTTCTTTTCTCTCACAAGTTCTCCTCCTCTAATGCATCCAACTAGCTCAATATATATCCCTTCAATAGGAGGTGAAGGGTTGATTCTGAGCATTTTTAGGCATATGGAAGGCCAATAGTCAAGTTATCCGTTACTTGAGGAGAGAAAACTCCAAATATTTTATTTTTGAGCACATTTCTCGATGTACAGGGGTCATAGTGGAGCAAGTTGTATGTACACGCGGTCTGTAAGTTGGTGACCTACGTATACCAATAAATAATCATTTTTAAAGGGATTTTTTGGATCATCAAATTTATACTGAGCAAAGGGGGTTGAAAGAGTTTGCATAGGGACAAGGATGGCCATGAAAACATGATCCACCAAGTGTGGTAAAATCATTTATAACAGACGCCCCCTAATGTGTGAGGTTAGAGGTGTAACATGATGACCAAAATACATTATAACGGTCCCAGAAGTGGAGTAATGAAGACCTAGGTCGAAAAACCAGCCGCTCATCAATACAATACAATGATAGGTCTCGACATGTGACTGCAAATATGAAGTGGTCCAATCCCCAAATACATAATAGTACAATGGCCATGAATAGGCATATTAGACATATGTCACATGTGGTCATCTCCATGTACACTATATATAGTTAAATAATATCTTCATATTGAATGAATACATCTGATGGTACACTAGAATCTAGTCATGAGAAGTCATACCGCATAGATATTGGCACAATAAAGGAGGTAGCATATATTGAATTCCACCAAGCTTGGAGGTCTTCAACACAAATTGTCGCTAGTACATGTCCCATCACGTGAATAAAGGTGTCGAGGTCGAACATAATGGACCATTGTCTAATTACCGATCATTGATGTATATTGTTAACATGCATGAGATATCCCACCAATAATGATAATGGGAATCAAGGTACAAAGTGCAATAAAACAAGTGTGAATAGATGTGTCGAGGTCGAACACTTTAGAGAGTCCATTGACCAGGGGACATTGATGTATTCCCAAATCTGTCAATGGTGAGAGAACCTTCCACTAATGATTGCAAGTCTCAAGGCACTAAATGGTTTCTAGATCCCTCTTACAGAAGAAACGATATGAAGTCAATGGAATGGAATCCGCTAGAAGGAGGGAATTAAGTCATCCCCCATCAACCAACACGAGGTACACAAAAACACTGGATAATCTGGAATAAATTGGAAGAACATAATGTGCACGAACTAGTAACTGTATCGGGAATGACCGACATGAAAAGGCAAGATAACTGAGGAGTGGCTGACTCAAGATAAAACTTCCTTCGAATAAGAGCATAAGGCAGATGGAGACTCATAGGAAACATAGAATTAACATGGTAACTAGGACAACTCCGTGACATAAGAGGCATCGACAGAGGATCCATAGGGACTGGAAGCATAACTAGTCGATGGAGAAAACTCAGTGTAACAAGTACAACTCGTAAAGTCATACTAATAACCCAACCAATGGATGGAATATACAATGCTCTGTTCGAAGACGACATGACATGACAACTACCAAAGTAATATCATTTCTTGTCCGAATTTTTATGTTTTTTTATTCTTTTGGTCTTTTTAATATTGGAAAGCTTGAAAAATAATAAAATTGATTATAGTAGATAACTGGGAGGAAATGAGTGTTCCATACAAGCAAACCAGTTCCAAGCAGTGGAACATACCTATGATCAATGCAAGGAAGCATGTGCAGGATAAGGACACTCAAAAGGATGTCTCCTCCGGGTATGGGCTGATTAAGTTGAAAAATATATATGGAAGGCTCTTCTTGGCTAGGATTGAGACAAGCTCATGCTATATGGCTTATAAAACCGAAGCAGGGAGCCGACATAAGGCTCAATATGACAAGAGAACACATGAAATGGAATTACAACTTGATATAAATGGGAGTCCCTGTTGGACATGGCCAATATATAGTTCAAGAAATAATATGAGGTTCTTGCTCAAAGACATTGCGTAACTACAAGGGACTCCCATACCTAAGGGAGATTCTCAGCATGGGTACCAAAGGAAAAAACAAGATTTATCTAGGGAACCCATGAGTAGGAAGGGTCTACCACTTACGTAATGCAACTTCTAGTAGCAGTGTGAAGGTTCCGTAACATCACGAAGTGGGTTCGTACCTATATTTAACGTGACATGGTCATCCCACATTCATCTTTTAGACTTAACCTTTTTCTGCACTTCCTAGTTCCGAAGTATGGAAGGCAGAAGAGTAGAAGGCGAAAGGTGGAACGATGGTTGAAAGACTCTGTTAAAAGTTAATATTTTGATTTTTGAAGTCCGAGGTGGAGGGAGAAAGTTATAAGGACAAAGAAAAGTTAAGTCAAAAGTGTAAGTTCCTGGTTTTCAAGTTCCGCAGCAGAAGGGGGGACGACGAAAGTTGGGATAATGAAATTTGATCAAGGCTGAGTATTGGGTTTCCACGATCCGATTTCCACAGCGAAAAGGCAGAAGATGGAGAGTGAACAAGCTCATATATCATTTTGTTGGGTTCGATTTTTGAGTTTTGCAATGGAAGGGAGGAGGGCAAAAGGTGGGATAATGAAAGTTGATCAAGGCTGAGTATTGGGTTTCCACTATCTAAGTTCCACAGCGAAAAGGCAGAAGATGGAGAGTGAACAAGCTCATATATCATTTTGTTGGGTTCAATTTTTGAGTTCCACAGCAGAAGGCAGAAAGTGAACAAGTTCAGTTATCGTTTCGATGGTTTTCTGGTTTTCGCCTTTCGAGGCCGGAAGGCAGAAAGCGGAAGTGCAAAAGGTGGAAGTTGAATCTTTCGCTTCATCGAAAGGTTGAAGTTCTGATTTTCAAGTTCCGAGGCTGAAAGGCAGAAGGTGGAAGTGTGAAAGGATGAAAGGAAAAAGTTAAACCGTTCGCTTCGTCAAAAAATTGAGATTTCGATTCCTGAGTTCCAAGGTCGGTAGTGCAGAAGCGGAAGTGCAGAAAGGGAAAGGTTAGTTCGAAAATGTCCATTCTGGATGTAGAAGGATAATTGAAAGGAATACCAACTGGTATTGTGGTTCTAAGCCTGAGATAAAGGTTGGAGAATAGGTTAATGTCCATACCTGGTGTTTATAAGAAGAACAAAGAGGTTCTTTAAGCATAAATTTTAAATTATCCGCATTATGGGGCATGGGGACGTGACACAACATGGGTAACAAATGAAAAAAATGAGATATATCTAGGGAACCCATGAGTAGGAAGGCTCTACCACTTATGTAATGCCACTTCTAGTAGCAGTGTGAAGGTTTCATAACATCACGAAGTGAGTTCGTACCTATAGTTAACGTGACATGGTCATAGGACAATGCATGCTGCATGCAGAAAAGTGACCCTATCTTATATGCGAGTTCAAAATTATACCTATTACAGACATGAATGGGTCAATACCTCAACAAAAGTGCACCCAAAATGAATTCCTACACCACAATATTAGGCCAAAATAGCTCAAAAAGTTTAATAAGAGTCCAAACTATAGGCTAAAAGAAATTTGGAAAATAGTAAAAATTGACATTTTTACCATACCATTTTGTTTTTTACTGCAAATAGTGCATTTGGAGCCATTTGGACCACAAAATTCAACTATCGATTCCAAGAGCTAGGAGCAACGAAATCATGAGCCTTTAGGACCAGGTAAATCCTACTCTCATTCCTCATATATTCCCTGCATTTATTTTCGATTTTCATGGTGTATTTTTTTGTTTGGAGCAACCATAAATGGGTATCCCGACCCATGTAGGTCACAAGATATCGGTTCACATATAGAGCCTGATGTACGCGGGAACAAGACAAACATCATGTGTACATATGCTACTATTACTAAGAAAATTCGTGTATAGGTCCACATATACCCAATTTAATGGAAAAAAACTCATCAAAATTCAATGTTTTTGGATAGGATGGTGTTGGAATGGAGGGAGTGCGAGCATGGAGATGTGCATAGGGAAGTCCACCGAGATATAAACGCTCAACAAGCTCAAAAAATATGTGGATTGTATAGTTTTTAGAATCTTGGGGGTTTAAGGGCCCAATCAAGACTTCTTCATATGTTTGTTAACTACTAGGACCCAGACAGAAAGGTTTTTCAACTAGATGGGATGCCACTGAGACTAGAAGTGGAAGATATCTACTTCATTACTAGACTATCCTGTTGAGGTGAGGTAGTAAACTTGGTAGCTCGTGAGGTGGGGGGAGGGATCACCATCGAGGAGTATATATTTGTTTATTGTCTTCTGAATGTTGAGAAGATCATAATCTAGGTTTCAGTGAACTTCATCAATATCCTGAGTCTCAATGTGATATTTTTGGTACTAGCCAGAATAGCAGGGTTGGAATCACTTCATCAGGCCTCCATGCCTCTCATGTTTTATTCAGTAGAGTGTATGAGACCTATAGTGTATGATTGGAACACATAATTGTTGAACGCTATGAAACAACAACTTAAAAATTGCAAGCTGGGAAGGATAAAGAACTTCGGGTGCACCATCATACTTAGAAATTTCTTTTTCGAGCAGGTACTAGGACTTATCCCAAGATTCGAGGTTCCTCCACATAGTCTACGAGATCCATCCAAACCCGTTGGGCAGAGGTGATGCAACGATTAGGGGGAGGTCAGAAACCAATTCCTTTCCCACTAGAATTCTACCACTGGTGGAGGCAACAGATCGTGGCCACAGATGACTATCCCTATGTAGGGATCAACTTCTACGAAGACCTAGACATGCCACTACTACTTGGTTCTGCATACAGGGACATAGGTAAAAATCCCAAATGTATTTTGAATTATTTGATTTTTTTTAGTCTTTTTGATATATAAGGTAATCAAAAACATGTTTTTGGTGGTATCACATACTGACAATTATCATGTGTATGCAGATGTGGGTTCGAGATGACCATATGGTTTCCCTCGACGTTGTCGGAGGGGGAGAGGGGATGACATGATTGGTGCATATGTGGAGAAGATGCTCCAAAACATACATGGCAACTTCTCCAGACTGACACACAAGGTGCCCATGGTGCAAGTAAAGGAATTTCCCGAGGCTATGCAGAGACATGTAGTAGGAGCACCCCTTCTATGGGTTAGACTATTTCGGTGGTTGGTCAATGCAGCTGTTTTTTACCATGATCATCACCCTGTCCTGTAATCGTAGATTCCTAGATAGACTTTTTGTATTGATCGTATAGTTTTTTGGTGGCTTAAAGCCCCAATTTTGTATCATGATATTTTGTACTGTGACACCATTTTTAACTATATTAAGAAATAAAAAACTTATAGTGATCGGCTTGATGTATTTACATGTGTGTTTAAATGTGAATGGAATGTATAAGCTTCATTATTGATGTAACAAATGCTAGTCTAAAATGTAATTTGCATAAGAATCGACAACATGATTGTAAATCCTAGGAACATAAATGTATGTTATGTAGTCAAATTGTCGTTCTAACGATCTTACCCTTAAGAACCTTTGCAATAAAGTAAGATCCATGATACAGTACACACCATTTAACTTCGACACAACTAGCTGTGAGTCAAGGTAGACTTCAAGAGATTGAACACCATTGGAGATGGAATCACATAGTAAATCAATCATGACACTATATTCAAAAATATTATTTTACGATGGCCAGAGACACACGCCTTTTGAAGACACCACATGACCCTCAGGAGTATAAATTACCCAAGCAGCCGAAGCTAAATTCTGGGTATGGAAACTGACACCATCAACGTATCCTAGGTACACCAAATATTTCGTTGACATATGTCACAACAAGAGGAAGCATGCCAACAAACTGAATCACTACAAGGGAACCAAAAGTAAACTATGCAATTGTACAATAATATACAAGATATCAGCCTCGATTGAGAATTAGGCATAGTAGTTCTTGATATAGAGCTCATTTCTAGGTTCCGCCAAGGTTGTCCCTTCATAATCCTCTAGCTCATATGCACCCTTCTCTAAGACACATTTTACCATGTAAGGCCCATGCCATATGCAGTTGAACTCACTATCTTGGTCATACAGGAGGACCAAGTTAGCTCCATTAAATCTATGGGGATTGACAGACTTATCATACTGAGCCTTCACACGATGCTTATTGATATCAAGAGCCATTACAGAACCTCGATGCTTCTCATCAAGGTGCTCTAAGTGGACCAAACATTCTTCTGACTCAGAAGGCTCTAGTAAGAGCTCTATGGCTAGTTTCAACAAGGGAATTTTGCATTCAACCAGTAAAACCAAATCCACCCCATGTACTAATTGATATTGAGAAAACCTAGTGGCAGTAACTGCGGTTTGGTAGGGACACAAAGCATGGTAAAGCAAAATGTGCCAATTGGTCTTGCTTTGTCTAACGGTTATTTGCAGAAAGGACTTAAGGATTGGTTCACAGCTTCAACCTGTCCATTCGCTTGAGGATAATAATAAGACGAGTACTCTTGCTTATATCCCAGTTTCAAAGATAATTTGTCGATCATCTTATTTTGAAAGTTCCTACCATGGTTAGTGACAAGCTCTATCAGGATACCAAACCGAGTGATGATCTGATTGAATATGAAATGAGCGGTTGTCTCACCGCTATATTTAAAGGTAGGCATAACCTCTTCCCATTTCATGAAATAGTTCATTAGCACTATGATGTGATGATTCCCCCTTAGCCAAAGTTGGGTTTCAATCCATAAATTCTACCCCCCACTTGGTGAAGGGACCTACAATGATAATAAGATGTAACGAGGAAGGACGCGAGCGCACATTCCATGCAAACAACTAGCAAGAGTGGCACCTCTTGACCGCATTAACACAATCTCTAAAGAATGACGACTAATAATAACCCACTCTAAGGATCTTTTGAGCTATAGAAAGCCCAAATAAATGACCACCACACGCCCCATCATGGAAATCATTTAGCACAGTCTTAGCCTCATCATGAGTCAAACATTGACGAAAAATGGAGTCCACCCCAGGATGATATAATGTGTCATCGATAATAAGGTAGTTTTTATCATTATGTCATAAACGTCAGCGTTCATCCCGCGAGAGGTGAGGAGGAACCTTCAAATTCTATAGGTATATAATGATATCACCATACCAAGGGTCCACGGTCTAAATAAGGAAGATATGTTCATTCACTAAGGAATCTTCATGAATTTCATCTTCATCCAAACTAGGGAGATCTGACTTGAGCTCTGCAAAAACTAACGGTTTCTTCGACTTTGTTGAAACAAACTCGAGATCGAATTCTTGCAAAATAACAATCCATTTATTGTACTTCCCCCCTGTCATTCATCTAGTCAATACAAACTGAAATGGATCTATATGATCCACGACCATAGTTTGACGAAGTAGTATATAATGTTTAAATCGTTGTACTACATTAACAGTCACCAAGTCTAACTTATCGACGTGACTATATTGAATTTCTGCATCAATGAGATTCAAACTAATATAGTAGATAAAAATATCAGTGTATGCCTTATTTTCATCAAGAGAACAATATGCACCAATGTAAACATTCTCTATCTTTCCAGGAATCCAAGAAATGTTGATAGGAATTGTAGGTGATACGTTCGCCATGTTACCTTCGGAATATATGCCATGAGTGCCTAATGGGACCATGGGACAACCAACATTTTCTCTAACGGTTGACCTAAAGTCATCATGCTCGATTCATTTGAGCTCTGAGAGGAAGTAAGAGAGATGGTGAAACTCCTCCCAAGTCTGTTCCCTACCCTTCATGGCCTCGAGAATCACTTCATCTGAAGTAAAAACATCATCAAGGAAATCATGCAGGCGTGACAACGCAACCGCCCAAGCAGGCAGTGCAAAGAGATCCTCCTCTTTCGTCTGCGAAGTGGAAGGACCATGGTATACAACAAGATCAAGAAAAAATTGATAATAAACCTCCGCTACAGATGACGACATCTCCATCTTGGTAGGTTTAGGGTCCTCATTCGAAGTGCTTGGGGAAGGGAGAGTCCAAGGGTCACCCAAATACATAGTGAAAAATGGGACCAAACTCAACAATGACGAATCACTACCAAGGGTGGAACCAATAGCTAGGATTGGTGCTACAATATTAAAGGATCCCATCAATGACAAATACATTCCAACACCAACATTCTTAGTTGTCAGTTGAGAATTTTCAATGGCCGATATGGTGGATCCTGATGATGCAGTCGAACTGGAACTATCAAATGAAATTTGGTCGATAGTGAAAATTCGATCCTAAAAAGGGAATCAAATGACACAAAAAACAAAAGACACGACCGCTTTCATAGCATAGATCCAGTTCCGTCCCAGTAAAATATTGTATTTAAGGGGTGCATCAACCACCTCAACCTCAATCGACACGGTCTTCCCTCCCAACTGGACTAGGAGAGAGGGAATAATATCATGAGAACGAAATCAATTTCCATCAAATGCATTCAACATGGTCATGCATTTTGACAATGTGGGTAAGCCATGGCCTTTCCAACAAGCCAGCGACATCACAGAGGCTCTATCGCCTTCATCAACCACTATGTGTTTTATCGTGTTATTCATACACTCCACATGGAATAATAGATCCACATGGTAGGGAAAGCGAGGTTGGATCTCGTTGGTGTCAAATCTAACTATAGTGGAAGGATTGGAATCAACCATCTCGAGGGAAGTCAACAATGCTCTCCTCTGTGTGGGACAAGTCTTAAGGACTTCAAGAGATGACATTGCATAGGGAGTTTGACCCAAGTCTTCGACAATAGAATAATGTTTGGCGGCTCGAGCATTAGGGTTGTGCCTCGAGCGCATTAGGACTCCCTTAGGTATACAAGGTATATCTTTAGGCTTGTCAATATGCAAATATTTCTCAAGAGGTGCAACATATTTACCCAAGTGGGGTTGTGATGGACCGTCTTTTTGTGAGGCACAACGTTAGCGGAAGACATCATGTTGATACAACCATGGACACCTTTCGCATTCAATGGGTTTTGATGCCCACCATAATTGCTTCCAGTGTTCATGTTCCTCAAAGCCATATTTTGATTATGAGGTAAAGGATTAGTCAACACAGCTGGTATATCTGCAATGAATTTTGAGGCCTCGTCAATACAGATGCACAAGTATGTGATATGGTATCCCCCACAAATCTTGCAAGGGAATTTAACCTTTCGTTCAGGATTATTTTCCTCCCTAGAAACATGTTTGTTCTTGTCATTGTTCTGGTTCTATTTCTTATTCCTACCCCTTCTATTGTTTCTTCCCTTTTTTCTATTTCGTTCAGGCTGTTGGTTACCCTTCTGATCCGACGAATGTACTGAGATAACATACACCGATTGGGTGGGATTGGATGAATTCATATCTTTTTTGGGTGCATGATGATTAGTAGAAAAATTTTGCATTTGATTCGTAACCTAGTATATGACCTTGTTACTAAAGGAGCCAACAATACCATCGGCATGTCGTCCAAGTTTAAACTTAGGTTCAAAGTTTGACTGTGGTGCATTAGAGATAATCTCATAAAGGAGCCCAAACTGAGCATAAATCAAGTATAAATGATGAGCTCGGAATATAGGTTTCTCCTCTTTCATAACTCCGGATTACAAAACATCCTTCGCAATATAAGGAAATAAAGACTTGAGGAACCATTCCAACAAAAACTCGGGTGGAATGCTGGCCTTAATCAACCTCTTTCATCTACGCTACTGTTGAATATGGCCATCTATGTGCGTGGATTTATCTTGCCAAAATGTTGACAAGAGATCGATATAGACATCGTAACGTATCGGTAGTTAAAAGTGATTAAGAAAGATCAAGGCTAAGTCATTAAATGTCCAATTTGTGCCCCTAGGAAACTCTATATACAATTTTGCGGCAAGACACATAAGGGTGCGTTGAAATAGTCATAGGAGAATAGAGTCATGGTTCAATGAGTTCTAACAATACCATAGGTGGAAAGTAGTCACATGCTCTCCATGGTCCTCACCACTCTTACCTTCAAAATTCAGAATGTCCGAAGGAAGCTTGGTGAGGCAACCAACCACATCAGATTGTGAGATACCAGATCATTGGTCAACTTCGAAAGGTCAGACAAATTCAGTGTAGCCAAGAAAGGGATCCTAGGTTGTTCCATTTGGTTCCAAGATCCCTGAAAAGGTTGGTTCATATAAGGCTGATTATAGTAAAGACCATGTCCTTGGATAGTCGGATAATAACCCCCTCCTACATGACCCATAAAAGGATGCACAACAATATTATAGTATGGTATACCTTGATAATGAGGTGCTACATAGCTATAATTATAGGATTAATAAGTAGGATGGCCCCTAGATACATAAGGATGTATGTATCCTCTTGACACAACAACACCAGCTGACAAGGGAAAAAAACGGTTAGATGCAACACCATGTCCCAAAAGACCGTGTAGGTCAAGAGGAGGATGTGTCATAAGAAAGGAATTTGACAGAACATGTGGGATGAACGATGTATCATAATATGGAATGTAAGTTGTGCCTCTAACGTTCATGTGTCTAGGGTCACCTCCATAAGAGTGAACACTAGTGTTATGCTGAATGAAGGTTATGAAAATCCTCCCATAAATGGAGCAGAAGGTGCGATATGAACACTACCAAATCTATTAGCATGGAAAGGGATGGAAGTGCCCCATGCACAACACCAGGATCTATACTAGGATCAACTAAATATTACAAAGAATTATTAGTAAGGTATGACATGACAAACCTAAAGGGACTTGTGCTAGAGGGAACATGACAAGTCTCACTACTCGACCTTCTCAAGGAAGACCTCTGATAAGCAGCTGCAAAGTATGGCAGTTGGGGTCATGAATTGTAGGAAGTATCAGCCCCGTGAGGGTCAGTGTCAACCGAAGTCCAAGGTCTCACAACAATCGCATTCCCCATTTCAGAGGATGGAGAAGGAGGGATCTCCACGTGCTCAGATGCAGTACTCATGATGAGAACGGTGTGTGAATCACAGTGTGTAAAATTTCTCTTAGAATGTCTATTCCTCTTCTGAGGAGGAGGATGATATCCACAAAGTGAAATCCTTACTAAACGTCGATATCGGTGGATTTTCAGAACTCAATCCACGATGAATCCACAAAAATAACAAGACTCAACTAATTACTATCCCTAGATCAAGATAGCACACAAAGAGAACCCCCCTAAGCAAACCTAATTCAAATGCAAACAAGCCAAGAGGGAGGATAAATGAGCTCCTGAATGCAGCAGGTATGTCTTTCCTATGAGAGGCTTGAGACTCCCATACACTACAAGCAGAGGTGTGTAACCAATTATAGTGGCCCTCAACTTCAACGCATATAGAGACTATGCTATCCAACCCCTACCTAGCTAGGACATTCATAAAATAAATTTTGTAAGTACCCCATGCGATACCTAGGTAAAGAAAATAAGGTGACCCCAATATAACCAATTCTCAGGCAGACAGTCATAAGCAGGATCTATCATATGGGCAGGGTAACAAATCCCAAAGCTCGAAAGCACCAAAGGTACCTCAAAATACCCTAGATACGAATAATATCCTGGAAATATCTTCAGCACTACACAGAGAGTGGCAAGGGTCTATCGCCACCAAAAACGTGTTCGCTACCTCGTGCTTAAATCCTGTGTAAGAGGAGCCTCCCAAGAACACTAATTATATCAAGGATTTCTCTTCTCACCTAGATAAACACCTAGTTGTTTTGTTTTGTAGTCTTGGAAAAATTTACTCACAACACCCTATTCCAAGACTCTACAATCTAAGCTTATTGGTGCACCTCCATTAAATAAAAATGTGTAATTAATTTCAAGTTAAGCGTTAATTTTAAGGGTTTTGATTACTCAAGGGTAATGAACGTGCAACTAGCGAGATTATGACTCAACAGTGAAATAAATATGTACACCCAAAAAACAATGCCAAGTGCAATTTGTTTTTAAATATGAAGAAAGGGGTATGCCATTACATGAAATGCACAAATTTCTTCTTCAAATTCCAATGCAATCATTCCTATATGAAAGCCTAAACACTATTTCATCTAAGCAAACCTAATGCAAGTACCATTTCCATGCAAATGCATAATGAAAAAACATGCCAAAAATAAAATATTTTTGTATTTTTTTTATGAATGATATGAAAATGCAACAAAAAGACTCTCCTAGACCCTGCAACAAGTATCATAAATAATCCAAGCAAGACACTGAGACCAAGAGGTCTAATGCATTAATACCAAAACAAAAAGGGGATGAACGAAAAGAACAACTTTTAAATAAAAACAAAGAAAAGGAAGTCTCTGGTTAGTACAGAAGCAGTAAACAAGCATCATAGACACCCAAGAAGACTCAACAACACTCACAACCCACCCAACATATCTCAAAAATCAAGATCTCACTCACAAAGAGAGATATACGTGACTGTTCACAGAAACCTGTGTGTATACATGAATGTTACCTCTATGAGGCACGTACATCAAGAGAAAGGTGGTAAGAAGGTAGTATAAGACTCAAATTACTTCAAGGGAATATCAATGGGATAACACACTATTACGGAGAGAAATTCCTATGGCTTGGGGTACCACAACAGAAAGCTTGACTCTAGAAATCAATCCTTTCCAATATGCAATGGAAATAAAATATCTAACACTAAAGGATCAGACCTCGTACCTTATTCCGGACGGTTGAAGTAGATCCCCGTTGAGCTTTCCAACTTCAGCTTGAATTGATAAATCACTTCCTCAACAAGAAGTAAACACGACAAGCATACTACACATATGGGCGTTAGATCTATTCTAGCATATATAATCAACAATGTATAAGCATTTGAAATCATCCATGGATAAAATATTCATTCAAACATACATTATTGGACAATAAAAGATATTTCTATTAATATAAAATCAGAGATTACAATGGATACAACATTTGTCAGTACGTCTGCGAATCAGAGAAACTGAATCCCCCACTTGGGCCTCCACCACCTCAATCCTCCATCTCTCGATAGAAATCTCACATGAAAAAGGAAAGCTTGGGAAGAACACAAAAGTGCTCCAAGGGACAAAGGGATGCAGACTCAAGCACAAGTTCCGGCAACAATGGACTATAGTTTCTTTGCTCTCATTTCTCTTATATGCCTTCAATGTATCAAAGAGTTCCTTATATAGATTTTCAAAGGGGTAATGAAAGGTCGAATCTGAGCGATCTCAAGGCATATGGAAGGCCAGGAGTCAAGTGAGTCAGATCCATGTCAAGGAAAACTCCAAAAGGATTTGGATTTTGTACACATCTCGATGTACACGGTTTTAGGGGTCAAACCCGTGTATATACGCGATTAGGGGTTTAAAAATTGCGTGTATTAATTTTCACATGTTTATAGGGATGGTCAAGGAAACATCAAAGGACAAAAAATTGTCCAAGGGGTCTAAGGAGTCTGCAGAGGGATAGGGGAAGGCCATACTAGAGTGATTCACTTGAAGTGGTAAAATCAGCTATAATAGATGCCCTCTAATGTGTGAGGTCAGAGGGGTCATACGATGGCCAAAATACATTATAAGTCCATCCCAGAAGTGGAGTGATGAAGGATCCCAAATGGAAGACCAGCCACCCAATTAGCATAGTACAATGATACAAATCTGCACATAACTACAAATACATATAGTAGTCCCAGATACATAAGAGTACAATGGCCATGAATAGGCATGATACCAAATATCACATAAGTGGTCATTGCCATGTACAATATACATAGATCAGAATATCCATAATGAGGATATACAAAGGATCATGATCTCCAAAATGGCTGAAGATATATAATGGATCAAGATCTCCATAATAGCTGGAAATGTCTGACATATACTGGAATCAAGTCATGAGAGTTGAAATCTCATGAACATCGGCACAATCAAGGAGGTAGCATATACGAGATGCCACCGATCTGGAAGGTATTCTACACTAACCGCTACGAGTACATGTCCTACTATGTGAATAGAGGTGTCGAGGTCGAACATAGTAGTCCATCGTCTGATTACCAGTCATTGATGTATACCGTTAATAGACGCGAGATCACCCACTGATAATAAAAATGGGAATCAAGGTACTAGAGTACAAACTAACAAGTGTGAATAAATGTGTTGAGGTCGAACACTTGAGAGGATCCATCAATTAGGGGAAATTGATGTCTTCCCAAAAAACTGTTGATGGTGAGAGAACCTGCCACAGATGACTGCAAGTCTCAAGGCACTAAAAAATGACTATAGATTCCAATCCCAGAATAAATGATCTGGAGTCGATGGGATGAAGTCTGCTGGAAGGAGGGCATTAAGGCATCCCCCATCATCCAACACGAGGTACTCTGCAAAGCTATACAATGTGGAAGGACTCAATCATAAGGTGCACGAACTAGTAACTGTACTGGGAATGGCCGACATGCAAAATCAAGATAACTGAGGAATGGCCAACTCAGGTTTCAACTTCCTTCGAACAAGAGCATAACGATGAATGGTGACTTAAATGAAGGTAGCATAGACTCGATATACAAAACTGGGACATCTCTGTGACACAGGAGGCATGGACAGAGGCTCTATGGGGACTAGAAGCTTAACCAGTCGATGGAGATAAACTCAGATAAATGAGTACAGCTCCTAAAGTCAAACTATAAACCCAACCAATGGATGTGATATACAGTGCTCTATTTGAAGGCGACATGACTTGACAACTGCCAAAAGATAACATCTTTCCTTGTCCGACTTTTTGGTTTTTTGATTTTTTTTGGACTTTTTCAAATATTTAAAAAGCTTGAAAAAGAATAAAACTTCTTTATAGTTACAGACTAGGAGGAGACGAGTGTCATATAGGAAAACAAACTAGTTCCAAGCAGTGGAACATACCTATGCTCAATGCAAGGATACATGTGTAGGATAGCGACACTCGGGGGAAAGTACCCTCCCAATAAAAATAGGGAATCAAGCTGCAAAGGATGTATAAAATGGCTCTGCATGGATAGACATGAGGCAAACTCGGGCTATATGGCTGAAACTCAATGTCAGGGAAGCCGACGTAAGGCCCAATAAGGCAGGAAAAGCTCTTGATAATGAAATTACAACTTGACATAAGGGAGTCCTTAGGGAAATAGGCCAGCAAAAGATCAAGAGGAGTATGAGGCTCTTGTGAAATGTCATGGCAATACTATACAACGGACTCCCATGCCCTAAGGGACAAAATGTCAGCATGGGCACCAAATGCGAATAAGGTGCTAACTAGGGTACCCATGTAAGGTCAAGCTCTACCACTCATATCATGCCACTTCTAAAACAGCAAGACGGTTCTGTGACATAGTAGAGTGGGTTCGTACCTAAGACTATAATGAAATGGTCATAAGGTCGTGCAAAATGCAAACGGTGATGAAACCTAACCTATATGCCAATTTAGACATGATACCTAAAATCAGAACGAATGGGTCAATCCAACAGCTGAAACGACGCTCAAAAAGGTCTGCTACATCATAAATTAGTCCAAAAACGGTCCAAAAGGATTAGAAATGGTCCAAACTATAGGAAAGGGGGTAAAAATTTTCAAAATTTGAAAATTTTCTATAAATAGTAAAAAATTCAAAACATTATAAAACATTTGAAATTTTTACTCATTTGAGCTCAAAACTTCAACAGCGAATTCCAGGAGATCCAGCCGGTGGAATCCACTACCATTTTTTCTAGGTACTTACCCATGCTCTACTTTTCCATTTTGATGCAAATTTTGTCAAATTCCATGGTGTGTTTGATTTTCTAGGACATTCTAAAATAGGCACTATGGCCCATGCAGAAATCGAGGGTTTTTCCGCGTATAGGGCTGGATATACGCGGAAAATGCCCTCACAGTTGCGTACATATGTGGTTGTTTGGAAAACAGTTGCGTATACGGCAGCATTTAAAGTTTTTCAAGTATTCTAATGGACAAAATTCAAATTTCTTGTGCAGGATGGTCCTAGAATGGAGAGAACGTGAACATGGTGATGTAGAAGAGGCAATAAGGGTCAATTTAATGGCTCAACAAGAGTTACATGCATGTGGGATTTATAAATTTTGGTGTCTTGGTGGCTTAAGGGCCAAACCAGGACTTTTGCAGATGTTAGTGGACTACTAGGATCCAGACTCAGAGTCGTTCCAGATAGACAAGATGTCCCTCACCATAGAAGTGGGGACATATACTTTATTATTAGACTTTCCCGACGGGGGGAAGTAGTGAACCTACGTTCTCGTGGGCTTAGAGGTGGCCTGACTATAGATGAGTGCATTGCGGTGTACTGCTATCCAGACATGGAGAAGGTGGGGAGTTAGATCCCAACTAACTCCATACAGGTGCTGGGCCTAAAGGCCATCCTACTGACACTGGGTAGGATAGCAGGCTTGGCTTCACTCCACTAGGCCTCGTGGCCTTTGATGTTCTATGCAGTGGAGTGCATGAGACCCACTATATACGATTGGAGCACTACACTACTGGGCAACATGAAACACCATCTCAATGAGTGTAAGATGGGCAGAGTGCAAAGCTTCAGTTTCAGCAGCATACTGAGCATGTTTTTCTTCAAGCGTGTTCCAGGATTGAGCCCTAGAGTTGACGTTCCTCTACATAGGGTTCAAGATCCAACCAAACGGCGTTGGGCAGATGCGATGCGCAGACTGGGTGGAGGTAGGGTGTCCAACCCCTATCCAGCTGATTTCTTTCCATGGTGGCGACGATAGATAGTTGCCATCGATGACTACCTCTATGTGGGGATATATTTCTGGGGAGACCCGAACATGCCGCTACCACCAGGATCGACATATGGTGACATAGGTAACGAATCTTGACCCTCTCTTTAAAATTTTTGAGTTATTTTTTTTTTTTTGTGTTTTCCGATTATATGGAATCAAAAGACATGTTTTTGGGTAACAATACATAGTGACATCTACCATATGCATGCAGATGTGGGACCACGACAGCCTGAGGGCTTCCCTCGTCGTAGACGGAGGGGAAGAGGAGACGATATCACCGTGTGGATGCGAAGCGGACGCTCCAAAGCATTCATACCAACTTTGTGAGGCTAACACATAGATTACCCATGGCGCAAGTTGAGGACTTTCCTGAGGCCATGCAGCACCAGGTGGTGGGTGTACCACAAGCATGGGTGCAGCTAATTCGATGGCTAGCTAGAGCTGTGGTGACATTCCATGATCACAACCCCCCTCCTCCTCCACAAGCTTAGATACTTGGGAGCGATACATTTTGTATTACTGTGTATTATATTTTGGTGTCCCAAGAACCCCATTTTTGTATTATGACACTATGTATTACCACATTTTGGATGTTTATAAATTTTTTTATGATGACCGGTTTATTTATTTACATGTGTAAAAATTTGTGTTTGTGATGAGTTTATTGTGTATGAAACAAATGCCAATCTAGCACGTAGTTAGCATATGAGTCAGCAACTTGATTATTAATTCTTGGAATATGTATGTATGTTATATTTTCAAATTGTCGTTCTAATAATCTCACACGTAAGAATCTTCTTAATAATTTCAGATCTCTAACATGGTACAAACCATTAAGTTGTGACACTACTAACTCCGATCAAGAGGTACCTTAAGAGAGAGAATGCCATGTAGAATGGCATCCCGTAGAAGCTCAATAACGACACTATATTCAACAACATTGTTTGAAGATGGCCGTAAACATACACCTCTTGAAGACAATACCTGACCCATAGGAGTATAAATCACCCAAGCAGTAGAAGCTGAGTGTTGAGTGTGATGGATCACACCATCCGTGAATCCTATGAAGGTGGAAGATTCCATTGACATCTCCCAAAAGAAACAAAAACTAATCACAAACCTGATCACTATAAGAAAAAGACCTACCTATGCAAAACCGTACAATAATATACAATAACCAGCCTTGGCTGAAAATCATGCATAGTAATTTTTGAGATAGAGCCCATTTCTAGGCTCTGCCAAGGCCGTTCCCTCATAATCCACTAACTCATAAGCACCCTTCTCTAACACATGTTTGATGACATAAGGACTACGCCACATGGGGTTAAACTTTCCTACCCCCAAGGGTTCTTTCGGTTGATTCCACAAAAGGACCAAGTCTCCCTCACTAAATCTCCTTGGATGGACAGAATTATCATACTGAACCTTTACACAACACTTATTTACTTCTAGAGCCACCAAGGCCTCTCAACACTGCTCATCAAGTTGCTTAAGGTGGACCAAATGCTCCTCCAATGCGGAAGTGTCTGGTAAGATCTCTATGGCTAGTTTCAAAGAAGGAATCTCACACTCAAGTGGCAATACCGACTCCACTCCATGTACAAGTTGATATGGAGAAAAACCCGTGGCAGTCTTAACAACAGTCCTATAAGCCGACAAATTAGGCTATAACCTAATGTGCCAATTATTCTTGCTTTGTGCGATGGTTCGTTGGAGAATGGATTAGAGTGACTTGTTCATTGCTTCTACCTATCCATTTGCTTGAGGGTAGTAAGAGGAGGAATGCTCTTGTTTGTACCCTAATTTTGATGTTGACTCTTCCATCATACGATTCTGAAAGTGCGAGCCATGGTCAGTGACAAGCTCTTTCAGAATCTCAAACCGAGTAATAATTTGGTTGAATACAAAGTGCGCGGCTGTCTCACCGTCAGATTTAACTGTAGGCATAGCTCAGCCCATTTCATGAAGTAATCAATAACCACTATGATATGATGATGCCCCCCAGCTAAAGTTGGGTTGTAATCCATAAAATCAAGCCCCCACTTAGTGAAGGGATCGACGGTGATGATGGGATGTAATAGGGCAGGTTTTGAGCGCATATTACTTGCAAACACCTGGCAAGGATGGCACCTCTTGAACGCATCTACACAATCCTTAAAGATCGACGGCCAGAAATAACCCGCTCTTAAGATTTTTTGGGTTGTAGAAATCCCAGATAGATGGCCACCACATGCCCCTCCATGGTAGTCATTCAACACTACCTCAACCTCTTCATGAGTTAAACAATGACATAAAATGGAATCTACCCCATGATGGTACAAAGTGTTATCCACTATGAGGTAATTCTTAGACATGTGACGTAACTGTCGTCGTTCATCTCGTGAGAGGTGAGTAGAGACCTTCAATGTTTGTAAATATATAATGATATCCCCATACCATGGGTCTAAAGTTGAGATTAAGAAGATGTGCTCATCGATAAACATATCTTCACAAACCAACTCCTTGGCCTCGCTTGGGAAATCCGATATAAGCTCTGCAAAAATTAACAATTTCTTCAATTTTGCTGAAACAAACTTGAGATCGAATTCTTGCAGGATGACAATCCATTTATTATATTCCCCCCCAATCATCCTTTGAGTGAGGATGAATTGAAATGGATTGACATGGGTTGTAACCAAGGTCTGGCGAAGGAGAAATAATGTCTCAACTGTTGAACTATGTGTACGGTATCTAAGGAAAGCTTCTCAACATGAGAATAACGGATCTCTACGTCAATAAGATTTTGGGCCAGATAGTATATGACATGCTCTTGGAGCTCCTCATCCTCTTGAACCAAAACCATACCAATCGTCTCCATGGACGTGGCCACATAAAGTAGAAAATCACGGCTATAGTCTAGGGGACTAATCACCAGGGCTGATGCTAGGGATCCCTTGAGCACATCAAAGGACTCTTGGGCTTGCTCATCCCAACAAAAGGTGGTGTCCTTCTTCAAAAGACGCATGAAGCCTCTAGTCAAATTGGCAAAATTGACAATGAATATTCGTAAGAAGTTTGCCATGCCTTGCAAAAATTGAAGTTGATGAATATTTTTCGGGGGAGACAACTGAAGTATTGCCTCAACCTTCAAAGGGTCGACTCTTATACCCTCTTTAGAAACAATGAGTCCTAACAAGCGACTAGAATTCACACAAAAGATGCACTTGTGAGGATTTAACATGACCAAATAATGGCGACACCTTTCGAATACCAATCTCAAATGATAGGAATGACGCATTCTCATACGAGAATGAGCAGCAAGGTCATCCAAACACATTTCTACAATCGATTTGAGATCGTGGAAGATCAAGGTCATAGCCCATTGAAAAGTAGCTCTGGTGTTCTTAAGACCAAAAGGCATTTTCTAATATGCAAAAGTTCCCCAAGGACAAATAAATGCAATCTTATGTTGGTCCTCAGGTTTAATTTGTATCTGATTGTATTTGGAAAAATCCATCCATAAAGGAAAAAACCTCACTACCTGTACACTCATCCAAAATTTGATCAATAAATGGTGTGGGGAAATTGTCCTTAGGACAGGCACGATTCAAATCACGGAAATCAGTACATATGCGGATCGCTCCCTGCTTCTTGTCAACCCGAATGGGGTTTGAAACCCACTCCGTCAAGGGAACAGGATAGATAAAACCGGCTTTCAACAGTTTCTCTATCTCTTCCTTAATCATAGGTGCTTTCCTAGGATTCACTGCACGCAAGCGTTGTCGAATAGGCGTAGCATTGGGATAAGTCTTAATCTCATGTTCAACAATGCGAGGGTCGATACCTGGCATTTCATCATAAGACCAAGCAAAGATATCATGAATATCTTTAAACAGCTTGGTGTATTCTTGAACACCAACATGGGAACATTTTGCCCCAATATAGACATTCTCTATCCTTCCAGGATCATGAGAGATATTGATAGGAATCGTTGGAGATATATTTGTCATGTTTCCATCAGCCATCGGACCAGGAGAGCTTAATGGAACCATAGGACTACTAACTCTCTCAGTAAGAACCTCCCTAAAGTCCTCACGCTCCAAGTGGTCAAGCTCAGCAAGAAAGTAAGATCTATGATGGAGCTCTTCCCATGGTGGCTCAACTCCCGACATGGCCTCAATAATCGTTTTGTCTAAAGGAAAAACACTATCAAGGAAGTCATGCGCATGAGAAGACTGTACTGCCCATGCAGGCAGCACATAAGGGTCTTCCTCCTTCGTCCGCGAAGAGGAAGGACTGGGCTCTGCAACACACCCTACATTAGCTTGATAAGCTACCATAGTTGCAGGTAATGGCACGTCTGTCACGATGGTATCAATCGAAGTACTTGGTGTAGGAAGAATCCAAGGATCTTCCATATGACTCATGCAAAAAGACACCGATCTCATAGATGTTGAAGCCTCACCGAAACTAGACCCTATCAAGGATAGGTGTAGGACAACTAAAAATTCCCATGAGGGATGGATACATGCCCACACCCACACTCCCAGTTGCCGGCTGAGAGTGCTCTATAATCGGGATCGAAGCTCCCGAAGATGCGGTAACAGACGGATTCTTGAATGACGTTTGATCAATTGTAACTATCTTCCCATTAAATGGAAAGCATACAACGCAAAATAGTGAACAAGCTACGGCTTGCATACTGTACATCCAATTCCTACCCAGCAAGAGATTGTAGTCAAGGGGCGCATCAACCACCTCAACCTCTATCGCAATGGTCTTCCCTCCCAAATGGACCTTAAGGGAAGGAAGGATCCCATGCGGTCTAAACGATCTCCCATCAAACGCAGTTAACATGGTCATAGATTTAGACAACTCAGGGGAACCTAAACCCTTCCAACATGATAAAGACATCACAAAAGCAGCAACGCCTTCGTCAATCACAGTGCACTTGACTGTCATGTTAAGACATTCTACGTGAATCAAAAGAGACACATAGTAAGGAAAGCGAGGCCCAAATCCCATGGTTTCAAATTTAATCACGGAGGAAGAATTATCATCATTCACACCAAGGGCAGAAAGCAAAGCCTTCCTTTGCGAAGGACAACTCTGAAGTACTTCTAGTGCAGACATTGCACAAGGAGTGTGGCCCAAATATTTGACAACAAAATAGTTCTGGGCGGCTCAGGAATTAGGATTGTGCCCCGAACGCTTAAGGACTCCCTTAGGAATGCGAGGTGTAGCTTTAGGTTTATCCACAGGTTTTTCAATATGCAAAGGAGTTCCTGGTGGATCAGGTTCCTTTCGTGGGTTGGGTTGTGATGAACCATAGTCCTTTGCACAGGTCACAACTTTTGCAGCACGTACCATGTTAATGCAACCATGACCACTACCCTCCGACAGATCTTGATCACCACCAGACTGATCATGGGTCCTTGAGTTCATGTTTTTATTGTGAGGTAAAGGGTTAGTCAGCACAGCTGGGCCCTGTGCTAAGAATCTTGAGGCTTCATTGATACGAGGGCACAAGTAAGTGAGGTGATCCTCCTTACACAACTTGCAAGGAAATTTAACCTTATGTTTAGCTTGCTTATCCCCCCTAGCATTACGGGCGTTCTTGTCATTATTATTATCATTTTCATTCCTATTCCCCCCCTTACGATTATTCTTACCCTTCTTTTTATTCCGTCCGGGCTGCTGGTTACCCTTCTGGTCCGGTGATTGCATCGAAAGCACACTTGTCGTTTGGGGGGGTTGAGATGAATTCGTGGCTTGTCCCGAAGTAGATTGGTTGATTGAAAATTGACTAACTTGTTTTGCAACTAAATCTACAGGTTTAGCACTCACACAACCAACAATGCCATCGGCATGTGGTCCAGGTTTAACTTTGGGGTCGAAACTAGAACGCAGAGCATTGGTAATGATCTCATATAATAAACCGGACTGAGCATAAATCAAATCCAGTTCCTGTGCCCTAAAAATGGCTTGTTCCTCATTTTACACTCCGGATGTAGAAACATCCTTCACTATATACGGCAATAATGACTTAAGGAACCATTCGAGGAGGAATTTCGACGGTATAAAGGCTTTAATTAACCTCTTCCGTCTATGCCACTCTTGTATATGATCCGAGATATGTGTGGCTTTATCTTGCCAAAATGTCGACAAGATTTTTGTATCAACATCATAATGCACTGGTAGCTGGAAGTGGTTAAGAAAAGTCATCTCTAGTTCATCGAACAAAGCGAATGCCCCCCTAGGTAGCTCTGTATACCATTTCGTGGCAGGCCCTGTAAGGGTGCATTGAAGCAGCCTTAAACGGATTGAGTCCTCGTGTAAGGAATTCAAAGAGCACCATAGGTGAAAGGTAGTAACATGTTCGCTCGGATCCTCTCTTGGTTTGCCCTCAAATTTGGGTATGTCTGAGGGAAGCTTGGTAGGGACAGCTGGCCAAGCCGGTTCATGAGCTATAGGATCGTTCGTCAATCTCGACAAGTCAGGAAGATTCAGGGTTGTGAGGAAAGGGAGCCGAGGATGAGTAGGTCGATGGACTGCTCCCTGATAGTTCTGATTCACATAGGTCTGATTACCATAACCACCATGGCCTTGGCTATAGTGCCCTCCTCTCGTTTGACCCATATAGGGTGGCATGGAAGCACCATAGTGTGGTGTACCTTGACTATTTGGAGCTACAAAGCCATAATTTGGAGAGTAAGCAGTTTGTTGATACCTACCACCATAAGGTGAAGAACCCTGTCCATACTGCGTCCCATAATAGGGTCCATACGTCATCGCATGAGATGTCCCATGAGACACTCCATAAGTAGGAATATACGCTCCGGAAGTAGGAATATACATTCCAAAAGTAGGAATATACGGTCTGGAAGTAGTAATATGACCTCTAGAAGTATGAACATGACCTCCTGAAACAATGGGTGGTACTTGAACCTGAGACACAACTGGTCGAGTAACCGCATTACGGACATGACTCATAACAACGTTCCGACCTGAAGGACCACGTGAATGAGGTGGAGGGTGAACATTCAAAGAACTAGGGACAGAGGACGAAGGGACCTGTGTAATTATGTACGTGTTATTCCCTATAGTCACTCGTCTCGGATATGGTATCCTAATAGGATCACTAACCCTAGACCTAGGAGGAATATGTGATGTAGCTTCCACCGCCAAGATGGAAGGTACAATGTGACTTGTGCTTCCAAACCTCTCCGCATGGTAAGGAATGAGAGTGCCCCTAGGCATAGTGTTAGGCTCAAACTCATCTCGACATGGAATTCTGAATCATGTGTGGGAAAACTAGACATACCATAACTACCATAACTAGTGCTCGCGGGTTCAAAATGAGTCTCATCATCTTCCAGCATTCCATACCGGCGATGCATCAATGTGGGATCAACACTAGAGTAAGTAGGTCTATCATGAAAAGTACCTATCTCAGAATTTACAGGTTCTAACTCAGTCAAATCAAGTGAATGATTGTAGTTAGGAGTAAACTCCTCATCTTCCACTTAAATGGGAGAAGGTGGTTCAGGAATACCTTCTACATGGTCTCCCATCGTGTGTGAATCAATGTGTGAAGTAGTCCGCCTGGACTGTCTATTTCTCTCTCCCAAAGGAGGAGGAGATGTATAAGGTGGAAGTCTTGCTAAATGACGAGAATGGTGAGGAGCCGCACCCGAATCCATAATGACTCAAAAAAAAATATAAAATACTATCTACGCAAACCCTAGGAAAGATAACGTGCATAGAGCAATAACCAAAAAAATCTAAAGCCAAACACAAGCAATCAAGAGTAGTATAAGTGAGCTCTAGAATGAAGCAGGTATGTCTCGCCTAGGAGAGGCTTGAGACTCCCATATACAACAAGTGGAGTTATGTAACCAATTATTGTGGGCCTCATCTTCAACGCGTAAAGCGACTGTGCTGTCCGACCCCAACCTAGCCGGGACACCCGCAGAATAACCCCTGTAGAGTACCCCCTCGATATCCTAGGTAAGGCCATTGAGGTCACCTCAATATAATCAATGTTCAGGCGGATAGTCACACGCGAGATTGACTGTATGGGTAGGGTAGCAAAGCACGAAACTCTCGAAAGAGCCCCCAGATACGAATACAATCCTGGAAATATCTCTGGTGATACTCAGTTATGACTAGGGGTCATACCAATCAATAACCGCTCACACTGCCTCGTGCTTAACTCCCTTTTGAGAGGAGGATCCTGAGAAACACTGGTTATACCAAGGAATTCCACACACTCACCTGGACAGACACATAGATGTTGTTGTTTAGTGGCCTTGGAGAATTTAATCACAATGAACTATTCCAAGACCCTAAAACCTAATCTTGTTGGCGAACCCTATCAAATAAAATAGTGTAGTTCATTTTAATTAAGCGTTGATTTTTATTGGCTTTATTACTCAAAAGAGGTATATGGCCGTGCAACTTATGGCATTATGACACAACATAAAGCAAAATGCACACCTAACAATCAATGCAAATGCATTGTGTCCATGAAAAACAGGGTATGCTACTACGTCAAATGAACAATTTTCTTCAAATGATAAAAGCAAGCTTTCATATATGAAATCCTGACTAATACTCCAAAGCAACTCTAGTGCAAGTACTATGCAAAATGCAAGATGCAATACATGATGATAAGCAAATATTTTTGGATTTTTTGAAATAAAAATGAGATATTAAAGCAAAAGAATGGCTCTACAACCCCCAGACTTTGCAAGCACACTCAAGCAGTACTAAAGCAAAGTACTAAGGTAAAAGAAATCTAATGCACTAATCCCAAAACAAAAAATTGAAAATGCCATGACAAGAACATTCTTCAAAAAAAAAAATTACCCTAAAAAGAAACGTCTCTGGTCAGAAATAGAGGTGTATATAGACTCTAGTAGTATCAAAGGAGACTCAGCAATTATCAAAATTCACCCAGCAACCATCCAACTTCCTCTAGAAGGAAAAGCTAAGGGCATACGCGACTATTCGTAGTAAACCCGTGTGTGTAAGTGGAAATAGCAATGAAAACCGCGTATATACGTGACTGTGAGTTAAAAAATCGCGTACAGGAAGACAGGTGCATAAAAGTAAAGGCAAACAGACAAGCTGAGACAAACTTCACACCAATCAGACACTACCAGGCAAACATGCCCCCAGACCCGACATAGAAACAAGAGAAAAAGAGTAATTCAAAGTCATTGAATGCCCATAAAAAACCCCCAAAGGACAACTACTAGGAACTCCCCAACAGAGTTGCCAATTCTGTTATGGAGAGAAATTCCTATGGCTTGGGGTACCAAAACAGACAGCTTGACTCCAGAAATCAATCCTTTCCAATATGCAATATAAATCAAATATCTAACACTAAAGGATCAGACCTCATACCTTATTCCGGACGGTTGAAGTAGATCCCCATTGAGCTTTCCAACTTCAGCTTGAATTGATAAATCACTTCCTCAACAACAAGTAAACAAGAGAAGCATACTATACATATGGGTGTTAGATCTATTCTAGCATATATAATCAACAATGTATAAGCATTTGAAATCATCCATGGATAAAATATTCATTCAAACATACATTATTGGACAGGAAAATATATTTCTATTAATATAAAATCGGAGATTACAATGGATACAACCTCTGTCGACACATCTGCGAATCGGAGAAACTGAATTCCCCACTTGGGCCTCCACCACCTCAATCCTCCATCTCTCAATAACAAGCTGACAAGCAAAAGGCAAGCTTGGGAAGAACACAAAAGTGCTCCAAGGGACAAAGGGATGCGGACTCAAGCACAAGTTTTGGCAACAATGGACTATAGTTTCTTTTCTCTCAATTCTCTTATATGCCTTTAATGTATCAAAGAGTTCCTTATATAGCTTTTCAAAGGGGCAATGAAAGGTCAAATCCGAGCGATCTCAAGGCATATGGAAGGCCAGGAGTCAAGTGAGTTGGATCCATGTCAAGGAAAATTCCAAAAGGATTTGGATTTTGTACACATCTTGATGTATGCGGTTTTAGGGGTCAAACCCACGTATATACGCAATTAGGGGTTTAAAAGTCGCATGTATTAATTTTCACATGTTTATAGGGATGGTCATGGAAACATCAAAGGACAAAAAATGGTCCAAGGGGTCTAAGGAGTCTGTAGAGGGACAGGGGAAGGTCATACCAGAGTGATTCATCTGAAGTGGTAAAATAAGCTATAACACACACTCCTGAATGCGATACAGAAACACATATAAGCATAGATAAAATCAAGCACATCATGCACCCAAACCCCAACAAAAAAGGGAAAATCCCTAGTGGAGTCTCCAATTCTATTTCGAAGAAAACTTCATATGGCTTGGGGTGGACCACAACAGACAGTATGACACCATAAATCAATCCACTTCCAATATGCTAAAGAAATAAACAATTCTAACACTAAGTGATGAGAATTGTACCTTATTCCGGATGTTCGCATTAGATCCCCATTGATCTTTCAACCACACTTGCACCTACATTTCATTCTCAACAACAATGAAACATACAAGCATGATAGATATTAAGTGTTAGAACCTACTCTATCATATATAAATCCAATATATAATTAAAGCAACTACATCCATGCATAAAAATATTCATAATTACACATATAATGGACAAGAAATGGATATTTCTATTAAATATAAACATATATATAAGTGACAAACTCTGTTGGCAGCTCATCCAAATCGAGAAACCGAGCCCTCCAATTGGGCCTCCACTACTTCAATCCTCCATATCAATGGCAAACTCACAAGACAATGGCAATCTTGGGAAGAGCATCAATGGTTGCTCAAAGGACAAAGGGATGCAGACTCAAGTATGCAAGAATGGGGCACAAATCCACTATAGTTTCTTTGCTCTCACAAGTTCTCCTTATTAATTTGTCACAGTGGTCTAGGAACTGAAAACACAGTCTCACAAAGAATACAGACAAATATGCATAAAATTAGCAAAATGGTGCTGCAATGGGAGTAGCAGCTCTGTATAATCAAATGAATAATGAATAATACAATACAATGATCATGTAAGATGCATGAATTCCAAGACAATTTGAATTCCCAAGGAGGTCATTCGAATTGAATGAATGGGTGTAGCTTAACTGACTGTAAGCCACAGTAAACACACTAGTTAACCAATTGATCAAGTGTTGATTGACTCAACTGAGTCCTAACTAAAGTTGGAGTGCAATAAATGACTGAGTCTAACTGAAAGTAGCTCAGACACATGTCACTGCATGCCAACCAACAAGTGGTAGCATATCAATCACCCCAATGAACCCCGATGAGGTTAACTGAAGTCAAACTGGCCATCAGAGGTGGTGGGAGGTGCCCCTGTTGACTCCAGTTCATTAAATATTAATTAAATAATCAATATAATGAAAGGAGGCACCTTCACCACTCAGATTTAACTGAGTGCAACCATCAGTTATCAATTAAGTGCATTTATGACACTCAGATCACCCCTGGAGTGCTCCAGTTAGCCTTCCCGAATGAAGGAGAAGGCTTAGTTGGCCTCCTTTACTAAAGGTAGGCGTGGGCGTGCTCATGTTGATGTCATATAGTGCTCCTCTGATGCCAATTAAGTCAATAAAACTTAGAATAGTGGTTTAACTAGGCCAAATTGACCAAAATAAGTGTGTATGGTGGTAAATGTCTCCAACACCCGCCCTTAAGCTATACTCAGAGGAGTGGCCCATAAAGTGCATAAAAATGCTAGGGTCCCGGCAACAAAGGCCATAGGTCACCCTGTACAATACTGAAACTCTAACAATGCTCAAAAACGATCTAAGTGACGAAAAGAGGGAAAACCCAGTGGGAAAAACCCCCCCTCAAGCTGAACACTAAAAATAGTTGGATCACCTTGATGAACTCACCCCCAACAGTGAACGGAGGTAAGTGAACTTCTTTTCTGAAAAGCTCTTGGTGAAGATGTCTGCAATCTGCTCATCAGTCGGGCCATATTGCAGAATGATGGTCCTGTCATGCACTAACTTTCTGATGTAGTGCATGTGTATATCTACATGCTTGGTCCTCTACTTGGTAACTGGATCTATGGATATCTTAATAGCACTTTTATTGTCACAAAGGAGGACAGTGGATAAAGTACTACCAAGATCAAACTCTGAAAGAATGCCTTGCAACCAAACAGCTTGGATGCAAGCATTCACTGCTCCTCGATACTCGGCCTCTACTGAAGACAATGCTATGGTGACCTACTTTTTGCTAGACCAGAAAATGGGGCCACCACCAAACATGAAGACATATCCGGAAGTATACTTCCGATCAATAGAATCACCCTCCCAATCAGAATCTGTGTACCCAACCAGCTCTAACTCGGAGTCTGCAGCATAGTGAATGCCGTAGGTATTGGTTCCCTGAATATAATGGAGGATCCTCTTGTATGCCTTCCAATGAATATCATGGGGCTGCTGCATGTATCTTGATACAACATGCATGGAATAATAGATATCAGGCCGAGAATGAGTCAAGTACAACAAGATACCAATCAGTTGTCGATAAATAGTGCAATCCATGGGAGGTGTGCTTTTTCCTTCTTCAAGGCTGATCCCTAAAAGGAAAGGGAATGGATCAGCCTTACATTCAGCCATGTTAAAATTGAATAATAGGTCTGATATGTATTCATACTGAGTGACCATTATTGCATCATAATTTTGCTCAATTTCGAGCCCCATAAATTGTTTTAAGAGCCCCAAATAGCTCATTTCAAATGCATTGTGGAGAGCAGTTTTGATGACTGAAATAGAAGTAACTGTGCTACCTGTGATCAGTAATTCATCAACATATAAAACAATAATAATCAAATGACCATCATACTACTGTATATACACATTTGGATCTGATTTACACCTTTGGAAGTTTTGCGAGAGAAGGAAGGCATCCATCTTGGAATACCACTCTCTTGGGGCCTGTTTTAACCCGTATAGTGACTTCTTTAGCTTGAAAACCAAAGATGGATCAGAAATTTAGCCCTCAGGTTGCTTCATGTATATCTCTTCATGAATATCTCCATGTAGAAAGGCTAAATTAACATCCATATGATGCACTTCCCAGTGCTTAGATGTTGAAATTGTCAAAACTAGGCGGATGGAGTCCATTTTTGCAACCGGTGCAAAAGTCTCATGGTAGTCCACACCTTGGACCTGGGAGAAATTTTTTTCCAACAGCCTTGCCTTATATTTGTAGGTGCTTCCATTTGCAACAACCTTAGTCCAAAACACCCACTTGCATTGAACCAATTTCCTTCCCGGAGGAAGAGAAACTAGCTCCCAAGTAGTGTTTTTCTGAAGAGAATTCATCTCTTCATCCATGGCAACTTGCCATCTCGGATCCTTCCGAGCATGGTAGTAAGACTTAGGGTCTAAAATTATCATCAAATAAAAATATTTGGATAGCAAATAATCATGACAAGAGAGAACAATACCTTCTCTTTGGAAATCAGACCGGGTTCTCCTTAGATCATCTGGATTTCCAATGTTATCTCCTACGGAGGAGAGTGTCTGTCGGGCCCAAGTTGGGAGATGATTTTGTACTTCAGGTTCTGATTCAACATCTGATGTTTTCTGTACATTGATACCATAAATCATAGGATCCAAATCAGGGTCATCACCTCCAATTACATCATCCAAATATTCAGTAGAATAGGAAGGAAATTCAACAGTTTTCTCCTTCACTAGTTCTACCTCCTGAAGAGGCTCATCGAACTTGACACTCCTTTCAATGATGATCTGTTTTGTTTTGATATCCAACAGCTTGAAACCTTTTGATTCATCAGGATATCAAATAAACATACATTCTATGCTTTGCGATTGCAAAGCCCTCCTTTTATCAAGTGGAATTCGGGCCCATGCAGTGGACTAGGGATAATTTTACGGGCGAAATTTAGCCCATGGAATATTTTTAGGGGTTTTTCTCCCAAAAAAAGATTCACCATTTTGCATTTTTTGAAGCCCTGTTTCGCCCAAATTCGATGGGGTAAAATTTTTTCACCCTAAAAATCGCCAAATTATTATATAAATGATATAAAATCCTTGGAAATTAAAATATTTTTTGAAAAATATCGCCGAACATTTTATAGTTGGTGTTTTAAGAATTCAGAAGATTCACCAACATTTATACACTTTTAAATAAGTATGGTTCCTTAAAATCATCCCCGTAGTGGACCCAAACACCTGCAGATTCGACACATCCAGCTTGTGTCCAAAGTATGCTTCGAAAGGGGTCTTCCCTTTCACGGATGAGTATGGCACTCTGTTATAAATATATGCTGCAGCATGCATGGCTTCAGCCCACAAATTTGCAGCCAACTTCTTTGATTCCAACATACAGGTGGTCATCTCCTTGATAGATCGATTCTTCCTCTCTGCTACACCGTTCTGCTGGGGAGTGTAGGGAACTGAATGCTATACCTGAATACCACTTTGGGAACATATATGTAGTAACTCATTACTGACATATTCCCCACCATTATTAGATCTCAATATCTTGATCTTTTGGTCCGATGCATTCTCAATCAAGGCCTTCAATTTAGTGAATTTTTCCAATACTTCTGACTTCTTTTTGATAAAAAAGACCCATGTGTATCTGGAAAAGTCATCAATGAAAGTCAGAACGTACCTTGATCCATTCATGGATGTGATAGGCATGGGACCACTGATATTAGAATGTATCAGTCCCAAGATGCATGATGCTCGGCTTGCCTTCCCCCGAGCAAACTCATGCTCAGGGTGCTTTCCAACAACACAACCCTTGCAAATTCTAGTGGTAGCTTTGATGACCAGGAAGCATTCAAACATAGAATTATTTTGTAATTGCTGCAAGTATTTGAATTTCAAATGGCCAAACCTCTCAAGCCACGGTCTACTAACTTCATTTCCATGAGTTAGCAATGCGGTGGGCTTTGCATCCCCCATAAAATGGGAGAACTCGTAGGCTTTTGCATGATGGTTTGCAAGGCCTTTTACTACAAGTTTTCCGAATGCAATTTCTGTGATCTCTACATAATCCAGGCTAAAGGAGACTCTCTTGGGCACTCTTGTATGTGTCATTTGATAAACACTTAGGAGTTTTGATGCAAGAGATGGTACATACAGAACATTGGAAAAATAACCATGCTCAAGATCTACAGTACCTTGTCCTTTAGATATGATTGTGGAGTCATCTCCCATGTGGATGGGAATGGATTTGCTGGTCTCCAAAGATGAGAAGGAGTCTCTTTCAGCCATCATGTGGTTCGAAGCTCCAGAATCTATCAAGAGTTCTTTGGACTTTGAAGTGCTTGCCATGAGGGCATGACCTCTTTCATGCTGTGGTTCTCAATCTTGCTGATCTCTCCTCCGAAATATTTCTAGAATATTGATGTGATTTCTCTCAAGGAGAGAGGTAGCTTCATCAAGTTTCTTTTTCATGCAGGCATGTTCAGGGTGGAAGCCCTTCCCACAGTATGAACACTTGAATCTTTCCTTTCCATGATGCCCTTTTCCTTTATTCTTCTTTGAGCCAGAAGACTCTTTATGCTGCTGGTTTTCAACTTTAGGCTTAGGAGCTTCAAATTTGGTTTTTGGGTTCTTCTGCTGCTTTCCTTTACCCTTCAAATCTTTGGGCCGCAAGACATGGAGGGCTTAATCATGGGAGGATATGATGATCCCATCTGGACAAGCTTATCATGTTCACTTGTTAGGGACTCAATGAAGGCATTGAGTGAAGGCATATTCCATCCAGGGGTTGTGAGATTCCCCCACATGGAATGTAGAGACAAACACTGAATAATCAGATCCAAGTTTGGAGAGTATGGCGAGGATGAGCTGATCATCCTCCTTCTCCACCTTACATTGCTTCAACAGTAAGACAATGTTCTTGAACTTTGTGAAAAAATCATTTAAGGTATTGAAATTGGAAGGCTGGAGAGACATCAACTCATTCTCAAGCTAGTATACTCTCAAATCATCCTGTTTTCCATATAGGGTTTCCAATTCGTCCTAGATTTCCTTTGGAGTCTTCAATCCCGAGAGATGGAAAAAAAGATCCCAGGAAATAGAGAGGCATAAGAATCTTAATGCTTCATCTTTCTTGTTCAAGAATCTAGCTTTGTTTGTCATAGAAGCAGGTTCTTATTCAGTGTCCATAGTGACCCTATAGAGTCCTCTGGCACATAGTTGGATCTCCATGTCTCCTTTCCATGAGTGGAAATTGAACGGAGTCAAGAGTTCTACGGAAGAAGCCATCTGAAACTATTGGAGCAAATGTTTTTCACCTGTTAAAACCTGCAAATCAAAACAAAAGGGGCACCATAAGGTCAGACAACGTGCAAATTTTAGGCTTTCATCACACCTAGCATATTTGATCAAGCAAGCTTAACCAACAATTCCTTTACTTGGGGTATTAAGTGGTAAGCCTTGGCTTCTGGTGCAGTGCTGGAATTTTGAGATTTTGCTCAATTTTTCATGCAAGATCTGTCAAAAACCTTGTTTTTGAGATATCTGAGCTTCGTCCCACCATGATCTCTGATACCATATTAATTTGTCACAGTGGTCTAGGAACTAAAAACACAGTCTCACAAAGAATACAGGCAAATATGCATAAAATTGGCAAAATGGTGCAACAATGGGAGTAGCAGCTCTGTATAATCAAATGAATAATGAATAATACAATACAATGATCATGCAAGATGCATGAATTCCAAGGCAATTCAAATTCCCAAGGAGGTCATTCGAATTGAATGAATGGGTGTTGCTTAACTGACTGTAAGCCACAGTAAACACACTAGTTAACCAATTGATCAAGTGCCGATTGACTCAATTGAGTCCTAACTGAAGTTAGAGTGCAATAAATGACTGATTCTAACTGAAAGTAGCTCAGACAGATGTCACTACATGCCAACCAACGAGTGGTAGCGCATCAATCACCCCAATGAACCCTGATGAGGTTAACTGAAATCAAACTGGCCATCAGAGGTGGTTGGAGGCGTCCTTGTTGACTCTAGTTCATTAAATATTAATTAAATAATCAATATAATGAAAGGAGGCACCTTCACCACTCATATTTAATTGATTGTAACCATCAGTTACCAATTAAGTGCATTTATGACACTTAGATCACCCCAGGAGTGCTCCAGTTAGCCTCCCCGAATGAAGGAGAAGGCTTAGTTGGTGTCCTTGACTGAAGGTAGGAGTGGGTGTGCTCATGTTGATGTCATATAGTGCTCCTCTGATGTCAATTAAGTCAATAAAACTTAGGATAGTGGTTTAACTAGGCCAAATTGACCAAAATAAGTGTGTATGGTGGTAAATGTCTCCAACACTCTTCCTCTAATGCATCCAAGTAGCTCAATATATAGCCCTTCAATAGGAGGTGAAGGGTCGAGTCAGAGTGTTTCTAGGAATATGGAATTCCAATAGTCAATTTATTCGTTACTTGATGAGGGAAAACTCCAAATATTTTATTTTTTAGCACATTTCCTGATGTACGCAGGTTGTAGTGGAGCAAGTTGTGTGTACACATGGTTTGCAAGCTGGTGACCCGCGTATACCAATAAATAAGAATTTTTAAAGGGATTTTTTGGATAATAAAAGTTATACTAAGCAAAGGGGGTCCAAAGAGTCTGCATAGGGATAGGGAAGGCCATAAAAACATGATCCACCAAGTGTGGCAAAATCAGCTATAACAACCACATAGGAGAATGTGCCCTCCTTAAGAGAGATGTGCCCCCCTCTTATTGAGTGAACTAGAACCCTTTGGATAAGATGCCAATATATTGGATTTGATCCCAATTTATCTTTGATACGATCCCAAATCAAACTCCTTTGATTGTGGAATGCTAATTTTTTACTTTATTTTGTCATTTTGGCCATTTATTTGGTCTTTTGGGTGATTTTTGAGAGAAATTTAATTTAAGTGATAAGTAATCACTCATTTTGTCTCAAAAGTGGGTTAAGGGGTTAAGTGGGTGCTATGAGTTAGAAAACAAGCACCCCCTTGGAACCCCCCCTCCCCCACTAGTACCATTTTTCGTTTAAGTGGATTGTTTACGATTAAAACATTAAAAAATTCTTCGTTTTTACTAGAATTTGTTTTCTTGACAGAAATAAAAAGGAACCCAAGGGGGACTTAGTGCATGTTCATATGAATAAAAAATGTTGACTAGCATGGTAATATACATAAACACTTAGACTTTAATAACCTCCTAATGCCTAATTCCTAAGAACTAAGATAATTACCCCAACTTTGGAGACTTGAGTGAAAAACTCAAAAATTATAAGTCATTGAAAAGCAACAAATAATCAACAAGGAAAAAAAATATGGAGTAACATATTGATGTCTAAGTCCTAGGAAACCAAGTCTTTTACACAATACATCATGCTAAATCAACTTATCACAATTTCTCGTGGGGTATGAACATGCAAAAACTCTAAAAAGGGCCAAAACTGGCTTGCATAGACTTCTAAATAGTGATAATGAACAATTGGCTTGTTCAATATTTGACGGTTCATTGAAGGTCCAACTAAGTGCAACTTAAGTCGTAATAGGCTCGATGGTGGTTAAGGGTGAATATATTACACTAAATGGAAAGTCAATAAATACCAATGGGTATGTATATGTGGATTACAGACCAAATTTAGTGGTGTATCACTTTACGAACCCGATTGTTGGTACAAACATCTAAATACAAACAATGTCTAGAAATGGATCGAACAAAATACACTACTTCCTACCTCATGTAGAGAATGAGAGATTGATGTAGATAATTAGCAACAAAGATGATCCATACATCCTAGTTGAATGAGATGCTCAGTTGATGTTGCATCTATGATGGCAACAAGTCACATTGAGGTAGCTATTTCATTAATATAACTTGTATTATTGTATTATAACTTGCATGCTATAATTTATTCCATATTTTCTCTTGACATCTTCATAAAATTCTTCAGTTTCATCATACATGTTTGTCCAATAATGTTTCTATATGTAATGTTTGCATTGTTTGGTAGCTTTGACGATTACATGGATTTGTAATCCAACTAAGTGCAACTTAAGTCGTAATAGGCTCGATGGTGGTTAAGGGTGAATATATTACACTAAATGGAAAGTCAATAAATACCAATGGGTATGTAT
>LPNX011083878.1:471706-522439 GCA_001517045.1 Pseudotsuga menziesii
GCTCAGTTGATGTTGCATCTATGATGGCAACAAGTCACATTGAGGTAGCTATTTCATTAATATAACTTGTATTATTGTATTATAACTTGCGTGCTATAATTTATTCCATATTTTCTCTTGACATCTTCATAAAATTCTTCAGTTTCATCATACATGTTTGTCCAATAATGTTTCTATATGTAATGTTTGCATTGTTTGGTAGCTTTGATGATTACATGGATAACTCATTTGTAACGTGAAGTAATTCTTAATGGCATATGAACGACTAAAAATACTAATATGCAATAGGATTTTGTGTTGTAGAAGACAAATATGAGTTCATATATGGATATATTTCTCGAGCTATGGTACATTTTCTTTCAAAATTTATGAAAACTTGGTTCAATGTCTCTGTCACAAATGCCATTTTTTTATCTAATTTGGACATGTTGTTTCACCTCAATATTGCAAGTGTGTCATGAAAACCTAGTGCATGTATTTTAAGAAAAACTTGGCTTCTTTAGGGTATTCACCGTAAATGTGAATGTTCTTGATGAATTGAATAGTGTCAAACCCTTAGTAGTGATGCCCTTTACTTGTCCATAGAACCATGTGTTTTGATATCTTTCTATGTGTTCATATCACCACGCTTCTTAGCCACATATGTGTTCATATCACCAGACTTCTTAGCCACATATGCGTTCATATCACCACACTTATTTTCAATTTTCATTGTGTGCCACGTATTGTGTTTAGGTAAAAAATCTCAAGGACACGTGGTAAATTTGATCCATGGGATTAAAAATGAAACTAAACAATGGAATTGAGACATTTTAGATCCAACAAGTTTGTTTGAGTAATGATAATTATATCATGTTTTCCACACAATCATGAAATTCATTTTATCACGGGCATGGAGTCAGGAGTTATAATTCATAACAACACCATCCACTTACTTATGTCAATGCTAATGTTTGTTTGGGTGAAATACTCTAAATTGAAGTGGTTAATGAGATTATTTATTTAAAATTGCCTACTAGTTTATCTTTTGATACCATCACTAAGGACAATTTTGTGGCTACTCTACCTCAACTTTTTGATTGTTATGTTTTTAGTTCTAAAAGGCTACTCTACCTCCTATTATAAGTCCATAACATTGTAAATCATTTACCAAATCAAAATACTAGTTAATTTTATAGGCGTAAAGGTGTATTTTTCATTTAAATTTTATATTAACTTGACCAATGATAACCATGAGTGCACAACAACTAGTCATATCCTTTGCTAGTGTTTTATGATAGCCACAAGTTTACAATTAAGGAATTTATAAAGTTGGCCCTTTGTGAGAAAATTACATTATCTCTTACTGAGAGAAACCCTAGTTTTTGAAATCGTCGAAAAGGACGAGATCTGGCCCATGGACTCAGAGGAGAGAGGCACCCCTAGCATTGTTTCATTGTCCTTATTCCAATGGATTCAATGGTTCATCTATCCAAGCCACGATCATAGTTTTATGACCAGTTGCAAGTTTTCAGGTAAAATATATGTATTAATAATTCACCTTGATCATTGAATTGTCAAACCAGGCGTTTGTAAACTTAGAGGTGCAGGCACATGAAATGCGGGATCAGAGCCTATCTAAACTATCCTAATATAACTTAATTTACAACTAATGCCTATAAAACACATTTCAAAATGTTATGAACGAAAGCTAAGGATAAAATGACAAGAAGGATAACACCACAAGATGTAACTATTGATTGCAAGAAACTATCTCCCGAGTTAGATCGTGATCTTCAATGGCCTATTCCTGTAGTGGTTGGTTGGCTAAGCTACAAGAAAACTAATCAAATATAAAAACATAGAAACTGCAAAGATAAACTAAAATAAAAAAACGACTAAAAAAATTTAAAAAAAGCTTCCAATTACTAAACTCAAAATCAAACCCTCATATGCAAACATCAAACATAAACACCACAACAAAATGAACGAATATGATAATATATAATTTTTAACCACAAAAATTTAATATAATATATAATTCCTCCTTTATTTATAAACCATGTAAACCATGTTTTCACAAAAATTATAAAAAATGAGTAATTTGATATAATCCAATGCTCATAATTCCTAAGATTACTTTAACAATATGACTTAAAATTAGACCCATTACATTATAAGTTAATCACACATGTATCAACCTAAGCATATAAATCAGTTAACACATATAAAGGACACGTCCTCACACATATATATAACATAAACTATGAATTTTAATAGGATGACGCAACACATAAAACAAAGTAATAAAAGGTATATAAAACAAACATCATTGTGATTTAGAGCATAGTACAGCAATTATAATTTACAAACGACAATAAATGAAACAAGAGAGAATGCGCAATGCAAACAGAGGATGAGTGACGATGTATTTGCAAATTTTTAGTGTCTTTTTTTAAAATGTGGTTCACCATTTGTTAGAGGGCTACTCCACGAAAAATTTCAATACTTGATATTCAAACTGAATCAAGTTATGGTTAGCTCATCATTTACAACATTTATTACAAAGGGCTTCACAACTAGAGCATCATGTCACTTACAAGAGTAGAACCTGGATGGGGAGGGTAACATTCATTCCTCCCAACCACCCAAGTTACATCCATTTGACAAATTCTTAGTGTCTTATAGATGTACACATGACAAACAATCTAGAAACTAAATAAAAAAAATGTTTGCTAACGAAATATTTAAACCAACGTTTTGAGAAGGGCATATTGGGTGAACTCATATGGTGATTTGAGAGATGAGATCATGGCTTTGTATATGCTTTCTAAAACTTATTCTATAGGATAGCTATTAACAATTACGAAGGAGTAAGACGAATAAGTACATACCTTATATAAACCTAAATGATTAATGTTATCAATGAAAAACATTGAAATCAAAATGCTTCTATTAAAACTACCAACTGAAATTCGATACAATTCTTTTTGTGTAATTTTTTTGTGCATTGTTACATTGCACTTGTACACAATACACCTTCAGGTGTATCCCATGGAGAGAGGGCCAATTTTTTTTGACCAGGAGGGGTGTTATGGAGCACAGGTGGTCATGGTTGGGCCCTTTGGTCCTCCTTTAGGGGTACTATGGCTTAATGGCAGTGCTGACTATCATTTAAAGAGGTTTTTAACCTTAGGGTTGGTGTCCGGGGCCCCTAAGGGTTGACCACTAGATCTCATGGCTCCATATCCTTCTTGCACGCTCTGGTGGCCTCTGCTTCAGACACAAGACTCTCGTCTTCATTCCCAGCCACTTTGGAAACCCTCCTGGTCCTTTAATCAGTGGGTCCTTGCTCTCTTTGGCCTTATTTTCTCAGAGGAAATCCACCCTCCATGCCAGGCCTTTTCATTCTTTGAGGAGGGAGTTGAGGGATTTTACATCATTCTAGGGGTTAGATGGGGTATAACGCCCTCCCTTCAGCTCACTCCAGCCTTTTGTTCGGAGCGATTCGCTTATTTGAGTGTGTTTTGGTACCCGAGGATGAAAATACCCCATGTAGTCTACCTTGAGCCTACAAAATGGCTACATTTTATTATTATTTTGTTCTAATTTTAAGTTGACATTTTATAATTGCAAGTTGGCATTTTAAAGGCATGTCGGCTTGGATTTTATTTGTAAAAGTGAGTGTGAGATCATATAAATAGATCTCCTCGCTTTCATTTTCAAAGCAAAACTCATGGGATACTACACTATGCACTTGTTTTACCCCTCTTAGGGTTTTCTTTGGATGGATGCGCTCCTCTTGAGGAAGTTTTCTGGTTAATGTAGGCTATTTTTCTGGTAATTCTTTGGTGAACCTCTTTTTTTGGTGATGCTTCGATTTGTTGGATGAACACAAGCACAAGGAGGTCGGGCTTCTTACCTTTTTGTTTGGACGTTGGTAGATGTGCATGTCTGAGTCTTAGTGGTACCTTTAGAGCTGTACTTTTCCCTGGGATAGGCCATTACCTTCCTTCTTGCCACCTTAGAAAACAACGACACGTCTCTTTGTGAGGGTGCACTAGGGTTTCTCCTTAGTTTTTCTAGGCTAGTTGCTTAACCTATGACCCTTCTTCATTAGGTTATCTATCTTCCTAAGAATCCCTAGGTTGGGTAGGGCTTGTGCTAGGGTTTTCCCTAGGTTTTAACACCATTTCATCTCACAAAACATAGTTTAGGGTTAGTTAGGTTAGTTTCTAGGATATTTCTATTTTAATTGAAACTTAGGTTAGAGATAGTTAGCTTTAGTTCAGTATTCACTTAACCCTAGGTCTTGTGCCCTAACATCCCTCTATCACAACCTCATTGTTGCTTCCTTCATCTCCCCACACCCTCGCTAGTCACTTTCATTACCTTGGAAACCCTCCTTTAGTCCTTTGCCCATCTCTTTATAGCATCAGTATTCCCTAATTAAACCCTAAAAGACCCCTCATTGCTGCCCTAAAGGATTTCCCTTACCCACATTAGTTTCTATAGCAGCCTGTTGAAGCCCTAACATTCCTCCTTCACACCTTCGCTGGTCCCTTTTGTACCCCCACTACCACTTCCATTTGTTGCTAGCAACCTTCCTGAACTACCCTCGCTCCACTCTCCTACAGATTTCCTAACCCTCATTGCTGTGCTAAGCCTACTGCAAGCTCCCCCATAAACCTTGTAATCTTCTCCTTTGGTTGCCCTTTACCTTGAAACTGTTGCTCTTAGCGACAATCCTCCACACTACCACCTTTTCCTCGTTGCCTTGGTAGTATCCTTCTCCACCCTCATAGAACCTCTTTTTATCCTCAAGACCTTTTCCTTTGATTTTTCAGCCACCCAAGCTCTTACCATTTTCCTCATAACCCTTCACATGTTTGTTGCTCCCTCATTTTTCTTCGTTGCTCCCCATTCCTTACTTTACCCTCATCTAGGGCTAGCCCTTCATCCCGAGGTCTGGTGCATACCTCTTATCTGCACTTGCAGCGTTCCCTTTTTTCTCTTCCAAATTCGGGCCTGCCTTAAGGCATCCTGAAACCACCTCAACACCCACACTCCTCCTTTCCCAGCCTCTTAGCTTCCCTTTTAGTGGCATCCTTCCCGCCTCTTATATTCACTTCAGTATGTGCGTTAAGGGACGACCAATGGTGAAGTCCAACATGTTCTTTTGAACGCTTTTATCTATGACTGATATTTCTATTATTTTGTTAGTGCTTCAATACTGTTATGAGTGTCCTCGTAGATCACTACATGCACAGGTGATAGGTGTTGTATGCTCAATTCAATTTGTTGTAAGAAGGAATGTACTGTTTGATTGAATACTAAATAATACTAATGCTGCCACGATTTGACTATCGTAAGTGATCGGAATATACATGTTGCTGACGCATTGTTATCATAAATACTCTGATCAGTGATTGAAACATACGCTTGCACATCCTTGTATACACATATGAAGGATTGATATCGATACATACTTGTTGCTGCACATTGTCTCTGAATTCAATGCTAACAAGTTGTCTTCATACTAATGTAATAACTTGTTAAAACATGGTCTTTGTCGTGGCACTTAAGTAGAGGACTGAAATATTGTTGCTACATGAATACTTGTTGTTTTCCTCTACTTTCACTTAGCCAATGCTGATACAAATAAGAAACGTGGTGTGAAGACTGAATAGATGTACTTCTTTACTTATGATAAATGTTTATATTCTATGTGACATTTTCTTATTGTTGGTTGATATACTATTGCATTAATTAATACATTAATATTATTTGTCAACCACAATCAACATAACACTCCCACTCTTATGATTTGACTCCATTAGGAGCTGGTCTCTAACTATCTTGAAAGAGAACACTTTGTCTTAGTGTCTTTGTAGGGTCAAATAGGGATCTACCTTAAGAGGCTTACACTTCCAAAGAAGTTGGGGACTAGTGACAGTGGTCACTTTTGCCTTGTATACTTACTAGTGGCTTGGACCGCCATTTCAACCAATAACATTTTGGCACCGTTGCTGGTGACCATTTCAAAATTTGAAGCAGTTGATCTAGAGTCATTCACACCCTGGAAAGAATGACATTCAGTAAGAAAACTGAGGTAAGTCTTTCTGGGTGTTTTGAAAATATTATTGTCAAGTACTAATCTTGTCGATCTTACCTGGTGTGACTCCACAAAGAAGAAGCCCGACAAGGATGAACATTTTGGTGTCATTCCTGTGTACCTCAAATTCATTGAGGTGACTTATCCGGCCAAGAACGAAATTCTGGTAAGTCTTGAAGTCATTGATTTAGATTACATATATTTTGAAGGACTAACCTATAGGCTTACTTGGTGACTCCACCAAGAACTCAAGCTACCCCATTAATCAGGTACTTATTTGCTTTTGATATTCTGGTGAGATTTGTTAAGCTAACTTGGAAGGTCTCTCCTGGCGACTCGACTAAAGAAAAACTAAAGAAGATCAAAGCAAACATTTTCGAGCAAGAAATATGGGGATGCTTTACTTGTTCGATTTCTCAAACATCCCAGGTTACCCAAACAAGTTCAACCAACATCGTTGTCTTAAGTATATCTCAACATTTCACAAGGATGAAGATACAGTTGCAACACACGCTTCAAATTTTAAATAAGTCCTTATGACATGGGACATTGTGGAGGAGGATACGATTATATAGTTATTCATGATGTCCCTCGGTCTAGGAGGGAACCAAGACATGGATGCTTGGTATGATGGAATCCCCCCTGGGGGGGATATCTTCCCTTTGAGAGTTGATTGAGCTATTCTGCAATCAATGGGACCCTAAAGCCAGGAAGAAAATCTTGAAGACTATGGAAAACAAACAAGTCTCAAAAGAGACTGAGGGACTCCTTGATGATGAAAGTGAATATCAAAAAGCCATAATTGAAGAAACCAAGGAATGCACAGAATTGGTAAAATTTCCTTGTCCTCTAGTGACGGTTTCTTATGATGTTTTGTCCCTCTTAGAAGAAGGTTATGAGAATATAGAAGGAAATAATTAGTGGGAGTTCCTCAATCCGTCGGTGTATGACTCTTCAAGACCTTGCAACATCATGGGAGAGTAAGTCTTCCCTGTCATCAGTGAAGTTCACACTATCCTCCAGCCCATAAGACCCCTGTATCAGCGCTTCCAGCATCACATTGTGGCTAGTATTAGAGAAATTGTTCATCCCTTTCTATCTTACCCCGAAAAGTCATTAAGGACACATTTCAACAAGATAAGAGAGGGTAGGTGGACAAGTATGATTTTCATTCCTCAGTTTCATGGTATTTATTGTTTATCTTTTTATTTGAAGCATGAAGGTAAGAATTATTTCTCTAAAATTTCAAAGTTTCAAGGATTATCTAGAATACTAACGTGTTTGTAAAAAGGAAAATTAATATACATGTATATCCAAAGGAATACTTAGGTGGATGCAGGGACATGATGTGGTTGACATATAAGGATATGTGAAGCCCTGCTTTATCAAGTTCCTTTCTAGATCAGAGTCTGGTAATCAATTACGAGCAATTTTTTTTCTCAACACCAGGATATGATGGAGGGGACCCATACATAAGTACACTAGAAGCATGGATTAAAAAATCCTATCAAGGTGATGCTTCTCCATGGCTCCAATCCCAAATATTCTAGGTTTTTCAGAGGGTCCAATTTTATTTCCTCACCTGAATGAAGATCCTGGTATGTACTCAACATATCATCAATGAGATATTATCCTGGATTACACTAAGGGACAAAGGTAAGACATCAGGTATTAATTAATTACTTAAATGGCTACATTGGTGGTATGATTTCAACTAACAAATTTTGACTACCATGCTTAGAGTACATAGGATTAGTTGCATTTAATAGGCATATTTATGTGCATTGCATTTGATGTCTCTTCATTATGTAGTTAGTTTTTATTGTTCTTAGTTAGTTTCCCCCATTTTGCGAACAAGCTAGGACAGAAGCATCTGCCCTTAGATAATTTCAATATTTTAGAAATTTGACATGTGTGTATGTCTACAGTTACCAGTAGATTCACAGGTTCTAGAGAACTCCCGGGAAGAGCACTCGTCCCTCAGTTGGAGCTAATGTTATGCTAGACTTGTACCCAACACACCTTCAGGTGTACCCTGGGGAGAGATGGCCAATTTTTTCAACCAAGAGGGGTGTTATTGAGAAATGGTGGTCATTCCTGGGACCTTTGTTCATCATTAGGGGTACTATGGATTAATGGAATTGATGACTACCCTTTAAAGCAGTTTTTAACCTCAAGGTTGGTGTCTGGGGCCCCTAAGGGTTGACCACTAGGTCTCATGGCTCCGTATCCTTCTTGCATGCTCTAGTGGCCTCTGATTTAGACACAAGACTCTCATCTTCATTCACAACCAATTTGTACACCCTCTCGACCCTTCAGTCAGTGGGTCCTTTCTCTCTCTGGCCTTATTTCCTCATAGGAAAGCCACCCTCCACACCAAGCCTAAAATACCCCTTGTTGCTGCCCTATAGGATTTCCCTTACCCACACTTGTTTCTTTATCAACCCGTTGAATCCCTAGAAGTCCTCCTTCACACCTTTGCTGGTCCTTTTTGCACCCTTGCTACCACTTCCATTTGTTGCTAGTAGCCTTCCTGTGCTACCCTTGCTCCACTCTCCTACACATTTCCTAAACCTCGCTATTGCGCTAAGGCTACTGCAAGCTCCCCCATAAACCTAGCTATCTTCTCCCTTGGATTCCCTTTACCTCGAAATTGCTACTTGTAATATACCAATTTTGACCCCATTGCATTAAAATTGTAAATGATGTCAATATCGTTATTAAATCATGGTGATGAGCTCAAGGCCAAGGCCCCACCATAGATTTAGCGTTTTATGTATCAACAATTAAAATCGATACTAATGGTTCCTGTGCTAGCTAGGCACATTATAAATTGAGAACATCTTGTAAATATGCAATTTAATAAAATGCCCACAACTAGCTATGCAATGCAACAAAGAGATGGCAGCATGATTTCACAAGGAATAAGGAGGGAAATTATTCAAAACCTTGAGCCAATAATGTTAAGCCAAATGTCAATGGGAGAACCCATAAAATATCAACTACCCATTTTGTCTTATGCACCCAATCATTTATTTCTTCCAAAAGTTGGTTGAGGTAGTTAATGCATTAGGAATGGAGGAGTATGGCAATCAATTACGTATTGGGGCAAGCCATCATTTTTGGAAAATAGCATTTTGACTTGTGGGGCAAGAAAAATCCAAGAAATGTGGGCCCAAACCATTCCTTACCCATGTCTTTCTCTTCCCATGCAGTTGGAGCTAGTTGGGGCATTTTCCTTCACATTTTCTGTAGATTCTTTCATTTTTCTCCAAGATGGAAACCCGCTTTTGCATTGCACTGTGACTAGGAAGGGCGATTCACGATTTGGGTGTTTAGGGAGGTTTTTTTTCCCCTGCAATTCTCAAGAACGTTTTCTGAAATCAAATTGCTCTCCCAGGGTGATTTCCCCATCTACGATTTCGTTTTTGGTTCCTAGGACGTTTTTCTTCATGCCCAACAATTGTGTTTGATGTTATGTGCATCCTTGCTTTGGTATGAAATGATAGGAGTGGAAGAGCCATAAAATTGTATTGATAAACCTACTGAAGAGAGGAACCTCATAGAAAGATCAAGAGGGGCTGGCTATTCTTCTATGCACACCCTGAAGAGCACTGGAAGGGAAGGTATGGCCTGAGGGACTGTGTAGCAGCAAAGGGAATACTTCCTTGTGTTGGGAGTGTAGGTATTGTGGAGGCCAAGCTAGCTAGATATTATGTGGGTGTCCATAGCTCTGTGGTTGAGCTCAATAGCTTAGAAATTCTTCCTTTCCATTTCCTTAGCAGCCTGATAAACCCAACTGTAGATTGGCTTGGGTGAACCTTGCCGTGTATTTTGGCTATGTGTGAGCCTTCTGCTCCCTAGTTCCTTGTCAGAATCATTCTCGGCTCGGGGGTGGCAGTTGTGTTCAGATATTGATGAGCACAACTGGCCTATGGTTGGGTGGAATGTTGCAACGACATAGCTAGTTGCTCGGGGTAGCTTAAATTCAAGATAAGTATTCTCTTGTGTTAATTTTGCAATGTGTTTTTTTATGAATTATTATGTATTGGATGAATGTATTTGCTTCCATTGCATTTTCATTTATTATACATCTGCATATGTATTTTTTTTCCAGTGCATTCTTGTTTATGTTCATGGGGCTAGATCCTCGGTTTGATAGATAGATCAGTTGAGTCGCATCCTCTCTCGATGAGAAGAGAGGAGGGGACGTGACACTGCTCTTAGTGGCAGTCCTACACACTACCCTCTTTTTCCTCGTTTCCTTAGCAATATCCTTCTCCACCCTCAGGTATCCCCTTTATATCGTCGGGACCCCTTCTTTTGATTCTTCAGCCATCCAAGATATTACCATATTCCTTGCATCCTTTCACATCTTTGTTGCTCCCCCTCTTTTCTTCATTGCTCCCATTCCTTACTTTACCGTCCTCTAGGTCCAACCCTTTATCCCGAGGTCTAGTTCATACCTCTTATCTGCGCAGTCCCGTGATCTCCCATCCTTCCTTAGTCGTAACCTTCCCTTTTTTCTCTTCCACATTCGATTTTTCCTTAAGGCAGTTCGAAACCACTTCAGGACCCACGCTCCTCCTTTCCTAGCTTCTTGGCTGACCTTTCAGTGGCAGCCTTCCTACCTCCTATATTCACTTTAGTGTGTGCGTTAAGGGATGACCAATGGTAAATTCCAACGTGTTCTTTGAACGCTTTTATCTATGACTGATATTTCTATTATATTGTTATTGTTTCAATACTGTTATGAGTGTCTACGTAGATCACTAAATGCATAGGTGTTAGGTGTTGTATGCTCAGTATAATTTGTTGTGAGAAGGAATGTATGAGTTCATGGTTGGATTGGATACTAAATAATGCTAATGTTTCCATGATTGGACTATCGTAAGTGACTGGAATATACATGTTGTTGACACATTGTTGTCATAAATAATTTGATCACTGACTAAAACATACTCTTGTACATCATTGTATACACATATGAAGGATTGATACCGATACATACTTGCTGCTGCATATTGTCTCTGATTTCAATGCTAATAATTTATCTTCATATTGATGTAATAACATGCTAAAACATGGTCTTTGTCAGGTCACTTAAGTAGGGCACTTAAGTAGAGGACTGAAATATTGTTGCTACATGTATACTTGTTGTTGTTCATCTACTTTCACTTGGCCAATTCTGATATAAATACGAAACATGGTGTGAAGACTGAATACATGTATTGTTGTACTTATGATAGATGCTTATACTCGATCGGAAATTTTCCTATTGTTGGTTAATATACTACTAAATTAATAACTACACTAATATTATTTCTTAACCACAATCAACATAACACTCCCACTCTTATGATTTGACTCCATTAGGAACTGGTCTCTAACTACCTCGAAAGAGAAGACTTTGTCTTAGTGTCTTTGCAGGGTAAAATAGGGTTCTCCCCTAGGAAGTTTAGGATTCCGAAGAAGTTGGAGACTAGTGACTAAGGTGACAGTGGTCACTTTTCCCTTATATGTTTACTGGTGGCTTGGAATTCCATTTCAACTGGTAACAGTGCACGAAAGTGAAAAATACAAACATAAATGCCTAAAACAGAAACAAAAACAAGTATCAGTGAAAAACAATGATGTAAAGTACAAAAGAAAAGAAATCCCTAATGAAAATATGTTAATGTATACAAATGGAAATGAAATAGGTATTGAAATAAACAACTACTTATGCATATCTACAACGCTATCATAGAATAAGTTATAAGACAAAATTTATACAGTGGTCAGTAATCCAATCACAATTTACACTATGCTAATCTAACTAATTAAAAGAACTATGTAAGCATCACCTTCCCATATCGGTGGTCCCTCCTTCTGGTATGTGAGCCTTTAGGAAACTATCTCATGTCAATTGAAAAGAGCACACAATCACAAAATCCAAAGTTCCATTTATCCAAGAGTTTGTAATTACAATAACATCAGATCAATGTTTACAAGTAATTTTTAACAAGGTACTAGTACTGCAAATTATATAGAAGTGTTCTGCATCAAAGGTTTTCATATATTCATATAGGTTGGCATCCCAAAATAACAAAGTAGATATTTCAAATTAAACCACAATAGTGTGTATTCAAAATAGGTGACTTAAACTATCAAATTAAACCACAAGAGAGTGTCTTCAAATTGGGATTGACCTCATGGCATGTAGTGCATGAGGATCAAGGCATTAAAATTGTTGCATTACTCATATACCTCATTAAATTTTGTTGAGAATCATGTCGCTGAGGAATTCAACTCAACCATCGTTACACTACTAGAACATGTACCATTCTCTCTTGACATTTATAAGGCCTGGAATGAACTAGGAATTTATGTGCCACGTTGGTCATTTCTTTATGAAACCATGGATCTTCATTTAACTGATATGAATAATTATGTTCGTGGACCTTCCTTTCGACTTGAGTGCACTTATCTTTTAACAATTAGGGAAATTTGGCGTTGAATATCTCGGAAAAACTCCCAAACCGATTTGAATTTTCAGAAAACACAAAAGAGTTGGCTAAATGGGCATTTCCTGCAAGTGGGTTTTTAACATATTTTCAAAATACCTCACTATTTTCTCATAAATCATACTTGAAATTCACTTCCTATGAACTGACATAATTTTGATCATGACTCTAAACGGATTTGGGTTTGATATAATGAGCATATTCCCATTTTCACCATGTCCTCTCTAATACATATTTGCCCATTTGTCCAATAAAGGTGAAGACATGTTTCAACTAATGGTTTGGTACTCAAAAGTGGTACAAAAACTTTATATAGAAATAGAACTTGGTATGGAAACAAAACCATCAATTGAAAAGCTTTAGTAAAAACATCTTTAATCATAAAAATCGAAGACTTAGGTAATGAGTCACATACCGTGCAAAACGAATATAAATTAAGGTTTAGGGAATAATGGTTATGAATTATGAATGGAATGCGAAAAAATGGCTTGAAAATAACATGTTGATTTGCTAGAAATTTAGACAAAAAATGAAGACAACCACAAGTCACCTTCTAGAGGATTTCAAGGACACATGGTCAATGCTTGTGGGCGGCATAGGATTCACGCTGGAAACAAAACTAAGTTTTGTGATATCTTTCAAGTGCATTTGTGAAGGATAGACGTGGGAACAATAGCCACATTTCATAGTCGAGGAATTTCCAAAGTTGACCCCTTTGTGACAAAATTGCATTCTCTCACTGAGAGAAACATTAGTTTTCAAAATTGTCGAAAATGACAAGTTATGAGCCATGGACCCATAGGAGAGAGGCACCACTAGAATTATTTCAATGTCATGATTTCAAAAGAGTTTATGGTTCATTAATTTTATGGCTAGTTGCAAGTCGCCTCCTAAAGGATTTTGTGGATACATGGTGAATCCCTACAGAGGGAATAAGATTCAAATCGAGAAGCACAACTGAGTTCTTTGAGATCCTACAAGTGTGTTTGGGTAGGGTTGACATGGAAATGTTAGCCACAAGTTCATGGTCATGTAATTTCCAAAATTGATTGTGAGAAAATTGCATTGTCTCTTATTGAGAGAAACCCTAGTTTCTAAAATCGTAAAAAAGGATGAGATTTGGGACATGGACCCTTAAGAGAGAGGAAAATATAAAATTATTCTGATGTATTTATTCCAACAAATTCAATAGTTCATTGATTCAAGCCATGGTCATCATTTTATGGCCAGTCGTAAGTCGCCTCCTAGAGACTTTCAAGGACATATGGTGAACTTGATCCCAAGGAATATAATTCAAAATAGGAAAAAAAATAGTTATGTCAGGTCATGTAGCTGTGTTTGGCTATGGACCATGTGGGAACATTACTCATAATATCTTGGTCAAGGTAATTCCCAAGTTGACCCCTTATTGTAGAAATTGCATTACCTCTACTGACCAAAACCATAGTTTTTGGATTGTCAAACAAGTTAAGTTGTGGGCCATGGACCCATGGGGGAGACACACCCCTATCACTATTATAATGTTACAAACAAAACATATTCAATTGTTCATTGATCTGATCCATGATCATCATTCTATAGCCAATTGGAACTCGCAGTCTAAAGTCTTTCAAAGACACAAGGTGAATCCAAGCCTAGGGCATATAATTCGATTTGGGTAGCATAATTGAGTTCTATTATCTCCCGTAGGTGTATTTGGGTGATTCCCACATGGGCATGCTACCCACAAGTTCTTAGTCAAGGAATTTCCCAAGTTGAATAATAAGTGCAAACATTTCATTTCCTCTTATTGACCAAAACCCTAGTTTCTGGATTTGTCAAACACCTCTAGAATTATTCCAATGTCATGAATCCAATCATGATTCAATACTTCATCGATCCAAGACATGATCATCATTTTATGGCTAGTTGCAACTCACTGCCTAAATCCTTTCAGGGACACATGGTGAATATGAACACGGGGCATAGAATTTGAATTGGGAAGCGAAACTAAGTTCTTCCAGCAAATGTAGGTGTGTTTGAGTAGCTCCCACGTGAAAACAATACCCATAATCTCCCGTACGAGGTATTTTCTGAGTTGTCCCATCAATGCAGAAATTGTACTGCCTCTTATTCACAAAAACCCTAGTTTTTGGAATCGTGGAACAAGACAACTTCCATGCCATGTACCCATAAGGGAGAGGGACCCATAACACTATTCTAATGTCATAGATTCAATAGATTCAATGGTTCATTGATCGAATTCACATTCATCATTCTACGACTAGTTGCAACTCACAACCTAAATCCTTTCAATGGCACATGGTGAATCTAAACCTGGTGCTTAGAATTTGAATGGAGTAACAGAATTGAGCTCTATCAGCTCTTGTAGGTGTTTTTTGGTAGGTCCCACATGGGCATGATATGCACAAGATCCTGATCAAGGTATTTCCCAAGTTGACCCCTTAGTGTATAAATTGCATTGCCTCTTACTGACCAAACCCTAGATTATGGAATTGTCAAACAGACAAGTTCCAAGCCATGGACCAATGGGGAAGAGGAATTCCTAGAACTATTTCGAAGTCATGAATCCAACAAAGTATACAATTTTCCAATTTGATCCACAATAATTATTATCTATCCATTTTCAACTCACAACCTAAAGCATTTCAAGGGCACATGGTGAATCTGAGCTCATGGCATAGAATTTGAGCCAAGCAACAAAACTAAGTTTTACTAGCTCCTAAATGATAGTAGGATAGCGAGAAAGTGCACATTCTTTTTTTATTGGCTCATGCCAATTTCACGCCAAGGGGTCAATTTTGAATTGAAATCTTTTTGGAGACTGGTGAACACTCCCACAATGGAAAAACACATATGTGGGAGTTAATAGAACCTAGTTATGCTTCCCGATTTGGATTTTATGCCCTTAGAGAAAATTTGTAAACTGTCCCTAAATGGTGCCCATGGGCGAGTTGTGATTAGCCATAGAATATAAATTGTAACTCAGATCATAAAACAATTGATTATGATGGATTTATGATGGCGAGTTTCATCTAGGGGAACCCCATTTACCATTATTCAATTTCCCAGAAATGGTTGCATTATACCATATCCGAAACTATTATTTTTCTCAATAAGGGCCAATGCCAATTTTGTACAAGGGGGCCAATTTTGAAATATCATGGGAGACCTTGGGCAGCATGACCATGTCCATAATGGGAAACCATAGTAGTGGGAGTTTATGGAACCCATTTATGCTACCCATTTTGGATTTTAAACCCCCATTGCAATAATTGTCATGTGTTCCACTAAGCAAAACCCTAGTGTCATATCCGATTGAATAAAAGGTGCCTCCAACCATGGGTCTCACAAGAGTTTGGCATGCCTACTTGTGATCTGTTATTGGGAATCCAATAGAATCAATGATTTCATGATCCAATGCATGATTTTTATTCTATGTCCATTTGCAAGTTTCCCATTGTAGGTATTTAGGGACACATGCCAAATTGGTCCCAGGGTCTAAAACCACCACCAAGAATTTGTATCAAGTTCCATAAGTTTAGGCACATACATATGGGCATGGAAAAGTTGGTTAGGATGACCAGAGGCTTTCACGACGGGTTTTATGGATTTTGACACTCTAGTGCAAGAATTTCCAAGTGTTCCACTGAGCAAACCCCTAGTGTCATGTCCAACCAAATAAAAGGAACCCCTACCACAAGAGGATTCCAATGCCAATAACAATGTGGATGAGTATGATGATGATGATAAGGAGGAGGAGGAGGAGGATGATGATGATGAGGATGAGGATGCCAATTTCAATATCAATGAGGATGAGGATGATGATGATATTGAAGATGATATCATGAAAATTAATGATGACATGAAAAATTCAACATTTTTTGCGATTGGAAATGTGCACACCAAATTCTAAAACATAGACACACATTATCTCCCCCCTCACACTCTAAGATTGCATGTGCATCCTCCAATGCTACACGTGGATTCATCATTTCATGCATGCGCCCTTTATCTCACATGTGCACCCAAAAGACCATTAAAGAATCCTAATTGGTGAGCCTACAATGAAGAAGACATATAGTGTCCCATTAAAAATTATGGAATGAAGAAGACATATAGGGTTTCTAGGGATAAAATAGGTTTTTAGGATTCTACATTTCTAGATTAGGTTTCTAGGGTTAGATTATTGCTTCTAGGGATAGACAAGGTTTCTAGGGTTTCCAGGGATAGATTAGGTTTTTAGGTTTCTATATTAAGTTGTAAATGTATTAATGTTTGATAATAGATATTGGTCAATGGTGACATTGCATTTGATATTAATGATTGGTAAAACTAGGGATTCTGCAAACTGGGGCCTATCCTACAAACTAAGGTTTACACTACAAACTAGGAGTTAAACTACAAGATAGGGTTTCTACAAACTAGGTTCTCATGCATTGGTCAAGGGTGACATTTCATTTGATAGTATTCATTGGTCAATGATGACATTACATGAGTCATGTAAGTATGAATGTTTGATAATAGATATTGGTGATGATGACAATTCAGAGTTTAAAAGTATGCATTTTTTATAGTAGATATTTAGCAATGTTGATAGACTTTCAAAGTTGTAAAAGTACATGAATACATTTGATACTAGATATTAGCCAATGATGAAATTACAAAGTTGTAAAGGTGTGATTTTTTTATAGTAGATATTGGTCAATGGTGACATTGCATTTGATATTGGTTATTGGTTAATGATAGCTTACAAGCTAGGGATTCTAGGGTTTAGAATACAAACTAGGGTTTAAAATACAAACTAGGGTTTCTAGGGTTTAGAATACAAACTAAGTTTTAGGATAAAAAGTAGGGTTTATACTACAATCTAGGGATTCTACAAGTAGGGCCTAGCCTACAAACTAAGATTTACATGCAACTTAGGAATTAAAATACAAAATAAAGTTTCTACAAACTACAGACCCACACATTGATCAATGGTGACATTGCATTCGATAGTAGTCATTGGCCAATGATGACATTGGAAGTCTTATATGGTTTTCCAAGTTCTACAAAATAATGTATCAACAAGCTAGACACACCAAAAAATGGTATTCCAAGCCTAAAATGACAACCAAATGATTAACTTTGATAAATGCAAGGGTTAGGTAAGTTAGGGTTTGATGTTGTGAGGTTTTTGTGGGTGATTTTAAATCTAATACGTGAATGCAATAAATATGTTTACTATACCATAGTAGTTCATGAAGGAAATTTCTTGTGCACCTTGGAGCATCTTGGAGTCTATGGTTAGAGTTTCATCCTTGTAGACTTGGTAATTAGGGTTTTGAGATGAAACCCGAAGTTGTACATGGAGAATAAGAGGATATTTATTTCCTTTAGGACATGCTTCTATGACGTGTGTATGTTGGATCTCCTTCGTGTGAGCTAGGGTTTTTCGTGGTTTTCCCTAGCTAGGCTCTTGGAGAGGTATACGGGTACTAGCCTTGGAAGAAGGCTATACAATGCACATGAAATTCATATATGTATATATCAATGAAAAATTGTGAGTCTGTTGTAGATTTAATTTCCACCTGAGTCTTTGTTTGCCATGAATACTAATTTCCACTATTTGCTAATTTTACATAAATTTAAGGGGATTTTGTTAATTTATTTGACATTGTTTTTGAAGAATATAAAGGTTGTTTTATTGTTGCTTTTATAGATGTAGATAAGTAATTTCAGATTTGTTGATGCATTATTAGATTTCCCCAAAGGGTTAAGAGTCGTTGGCATAGTTTTGGTATCTTTTCTCTTGAATTGCTAAGTGAGTAAGGTTATGAAAAAGTTAAATGTCTTATGCTATTAGTTGTTTATTTGATGTTTTATAAACATATTTTAGATAAACCCTAATATTGAAATTTCATAGGAAAAATATCAACCATATACATATACAAAATAATACATAGTCATAGTCATATACATAAGTAAAAATTCATGTATTGATATGCAAAATTTGTCCAAACATATACATTTTTTTTGGAAAAAATGGGACATGGTTCCCAATGTATAAATAATCCATCTCATGCCATATATAAAATATGGAATATTTTGCCAAAAAATGCCACAACATGGTTGATATACATAGGATGATCTCTTAATCACCCTAGCTAGCCACCCTCGACACTCTCAGACACATCTCCAAAATCAATCTGCCTCTTCTTCAAGCTAGAGGAAGATCGTGCTTTCATGTGTCCCCAAGTAGTGCGTCTCTGTAGGATGTGAAGCAAAAACAAAAATATATAAACATTTTCTTGAAATTGTATCAATTAACACCATTATGAAATAAAATTAGAATCCAAATCTTAAATAACTCATTGTATATGAGATTGTGAGCTGCGAGGTGGTTTCCCTCCTAGTTGAAAGTATCTCAAGGATGTTTCCCTGTAACATTTACAACAATTAGTTAATTGAAATTATTGGATGCCTAAAATAATTTATGCTAATGCTTCACAATATTTTCATAAACTAATCAATATTTCTGTGAACATATCATGTAGTGGAGAGGACCGGTCTTCTTGGCTATATGATGGAAAAGTTGGTTGGAAAACTTGCTCTGATGTAGTCATAGGGGTAGGGGTGGATGTAGTTGCATCAAGTGCAAATGAAACCACTATAGATGTAGATACGGTGGCTGCAATAGTAGTTGCAACAATGATGGGTGCAATTGTGTAAGGAAAGGTGGAAGAAGGAAATAGTGGAAGGGCGTGGAAGAGCGAGTGGTGGGCATATGTAATGATATACCCCTACCAACTTTATGACACAGGGATATGTATTATAAGGTAAATGGAGATGGTGGGGGACATAAAGAGGGAGGAGGGTGGATGGAAGGGGGGGGGGGTCGACTGACAGAGGAGGATGGATGGAAGGGTGGGGACACACNCGAATGGAAGGGGGAAGGAGGGGGGGTGGAATGGTGGAACCTATAGTGAATGGAGGTTCCTACATACACATTTGTAATATCATAGTTTTTTATAAAAAATAGAAATAAACCATACTATGCCAAAAAATCAAATTAAAACTATAGTTAATTACACATGATAGCTAGGCATAGGGTGATCTATTAATCCCTAGTGGAGATGATTGATCATCAAAATATATAGATACTAGTAACAATATTTAGATTCAATTTATAAAAAAAATAGTAACAATATTAAACACAATGACAAATAGGATTAATCAACAATGAGATGGGAAAATTATAGGACATGGTCAATGCATGGGAAATTGTAAGGACAAGAAATGTTCCTAGAGACTTATATGGTGTCATGATCACCAAAAATTTTTAGTGTCGTGTCTGTTGATGGATGATTTTTTATCTTAAGCTTTGGTAGTGACAATTGGCCCTTGGTCTTGTTATGTATGATGGCCAATGTTGAGTCTTTCCAATCGTATTTTTTGAACAATTTGATGTATGTTCTTGGTGGTTATGGTACCCTCTATATCAATGAACTTTTTCTTTGAATTGCTTGAGTGGTGGTTATGGTCCCCTCTAACCATTAGGGCTTGCAATAATTTCTAACTAACAATGTGCACTATGCAAATGACGACAAAAAAAGTTGATCATATCTCCTAAAGTACAACAAGTTTAAGGCTGAAATTCATATACAAGATAGATCAACATCTCATATTTGAAATTTCCAAGTTTCATCTCATGAAGTGTGTACAATTGAGGGGGGCACCTCACCTATTTATACTCATCAAGTGAGTGACACAATTACCTAACTAGGTCGGCATAGTCCTCTAATTAGGGTCAACCTACCTATGAAGACTCAAAATAACATTTATAAAATACTTTTGTGGGTACTATTTCCCCAACTTACAATGGATTTTTTACCTCATGACAAAGTACATCAATGTCGTCTCCGAACATAGGAATAACATCTCTGAAAGGATGAATAATAATAATACAATAAAAGTACAATATAATATCTTTCGAAGTTATATTTCTTTAACACTCCCTCTTAATAAAGAAGGTATTCTACAACATCATCAACAACAACACACTATAAGGAAAATGACCTCTACCAGAGGTTATAGAGGAATCTCATTAAAAAGAATGGAAAAAATCCGTTTATAGAGGAGGTTACTAGATGAGGCAAGCGAGTGGAGGTTTTAACGAATATTTTTCAATCGGTGAGTTTCCTATGAACACGCATTGGTGTGTTTCAAACATAGTCGCACCGATACGTTTCAAACATAGTCGCATTGGTGCGTTTCAAACATAGTCACACTGGTGCGAAGTAGATGATATCGCATCAAAATGGGGAAATACAAATCAACATAAAATTAGCTTTAAAAATATGTGTTAATTACAAAAGAAAAAAGCGGTGTATTTACATGTATTAAACGAACTGGTGTGATTGATGTGTCACTATTCGGTGTGTTTTATACACTTAAACACACTACAATTTCAATTTATATTTTACTAAGAAATATAATAGTGGTGCTCATGATAACAAAAAACAAATCGGTACATGTATAATAAATAAACAGACCACATTCCGCTATACGGTGCGTCTTTATAATAAATTCATTTAAATTTGTATCGAAATGGATGAAAAATATAAATTAATGAAATTTTAATTTAAAAAATCGTGTTTATTACATAAACATTATGCCGTACGTTTACAATTATTAAATGCATCGGCGTTCTTGCTATGTCACTTCCCTATGCATTTAATACACTTAAACACATCGTTATTTCAATTTATATCTTGCTAAGAAATTTATTACTAGTGCTCGTGTTAACACACAAACACATCAATGTGTGTGTAATAAATAAACACACCACATTCCCCTATATGGTGCATCTTTAGAAAAAAATATCTTAAATTGACTTTTCAAACCTTGCTTAACGATGCGTCTTTATAGTAAAACATTGTTGCATTTCTAATATACAAACACAATGAGTTTTAACATTAAAAAACATTGGAATGCTTGTCATTTTTTTAAACCCTATTCTTTGGTGCATTGAGTTTATAGGGACGTACTAGTGTGCTTCAGCTGAACCGCACTGGAACAAGGTTTAATAAAAAATAATCGTAAAATTTATTTTTACCATACCTCAGTGTGTTTTACCCCAAGAGCACCGATGCAAAAACCTAGCCACTTGGACACCCTCACATTCGTCGCCACATGGAAACTATCTTCATCTGTATTGGTTGTTGCTATTGGTTTGAATTTTGACAACTATGGTCAAAATTTCAAATATTCCATACCTTTCAAAGAGGCCTCCACGAAAATTCGTTCAACAAGTAAGTTTTTTAATAAACTCATAATTTAAATTTTTAGCGGATTAATGTTTTGTTTGATGACTTTATTTGTTGTTTTTTTAAATTAAAAAATTATGCATGATGTGTTTGAGTCACTCGTCTAGCACTGGACTTTAGTGCACCCTGTAAAATTTTACAGGGAACATTGTGGACGATGCGATTTGAACCACTTGAACGCACTGCTATCCTAAAAAAAAAAAAAAAAACATATAAAACCATAAATAATTAAAAAAAAAAACTAAGTTATCCAGTGCGCCTAGGTCATGTAACGACACCGAGTTCGGTGCTCTGAAATGGATTGGGCGCATTAGAAATATGTGCATGGATTAACGGTTAATTTTGATATAAGTAATGAACCGGTTAACACAATATGAAAAACAAGGTAATGACATGGTGCGTCTACTGAAATGGAGCGCATTCTTTTCCATTGCTCTTAAATTTCTTTAGCACGACGATAAATTTTTAAATTTATATAACAATTTTCATAAACGGGGTATTTTGTTGAAGTTAACACACTGTTGACATTGTGCTTACTTGAACTGAATGAACCATAAATGTATTCATTAAGCATTTATTTTTTTTTAATGTGGGTGCACCCATTCCATGTCAGTGTACCGATGACAGTGTTCTAACATGAAATCGGCGCACCAAAATTAAATTTATCGAAAACAGTTAATGTATCTCTCATAAAGTGAGATGCACCGATGTGTTAATATGATTTAGGTGCACCATAATTTCAATATTACAAATTGTAGAGGTGCAATGGATATTTACACACCGTTTTGAACAATTTTAACAATGTTAAATATATCATTGTTGTGGTATTATTCTGGAAAAGCATTGTAGCCGATGCATGTTTGAAGATAAAGTACCGCATACGTTCCACTTTTATTATTATGGCACATTGATTGTAATTTTTTTTTATTCACAAAAAATATTGTTGAAGTTACTAAATATTATTTTAAATGTATGGAATATGTAAAACATAGACATGAGTGGCAATGTGCTGCTCAACAAGGTCGTGAGTAGATTGACCAATATAACATGGTCAAATCTTGGGAGGATAGGGAGAGGGAGAGGTATTTGTACCGTTGCCCCATTACTGCTCATACCAGAGAGTTATTGAGTATTTTTGGCCTCCTAAAGTTCTATCAAGAGGCTACATCCCTTAAGGGAAACAATTGATTATTATGTCAGTTGATTTGACCTTGGAATTCTGTGTTGGTGGTAATTAGTGGTTCTATCCCACCGAGGAGGATATTTATTTCATCACTGGTCTATATAGGAGAGGAGATGATTTACCTCAGTTCCCTGGTGTCCTAGCTGGTGTTGTAACAGAGAGTGAACTAGCTTACTCTCAGAGATATATCAGTGATGTGGTCATCCATCTGTCTACTTTTTAGGTGAGTGGTGGGAATATTTGGATATCTTCTTTTGTTCAAGAGGATGTGAGGTGCCCATCCCTTCTTATTATGACGCTGACGCACCCCATTTATGATGGGAAGCACATTAGTTTACCTTTAATGTATTATGTTGACTCTTTAGTGCAGAGACCTAGATGCATTAGGTGGTCTGCCATTTTTTTGCGTTAGTTTTGTTATGCTTTAGATAGATGTTTTGAAATCATTGATGGGAGCTACAACTTCCCTTTTGGTTTGAATATTTTTTTTAATTTTTTTTTATATGTTTCTAGTCACCAGGTCATCATTTGACCGCCTACCTACTAGGCTAATGATTGAGTTGCATATGTGAATGTGGGGGAAGATGATGCCCTGCAAGAGGGGGTAAGCTGAGTTTCCTGCTAGGATCAGCTTAGATGTGTTGGAGATCATGTCTAGTGAGGGAAACCATGCACTTGACATAGCCATATCCATATGGGGACATGGATTGGAAAGGCTTCCCAGAGATCATATTTACAATTGATGAGACACTTGATGACATAGGTAAATTTTATGTTTTTTTTTAAATTACTATAGTTGCATTTTAATCTCTTTGTACTTAATGCAAATGAAATGTGTTATAAATATTATTTTTCTTAATGAAGTTGTCTAATTATTATTCTATACTATATATTTTGTAGATGTTGTCACATTTGATGTAGAGGTCGGGCCATCGTCTCCCTCTCATGATGATGAGGATATGGAGGAGCGAGATCAGGATGACCCACATGAGGAGGTTGGTAGACATCCTGGACACCTTCCATGTAGTCCTCAGATAGATATATACATGATGTGGCAAACAGGTTGTCCATATTATTGGTTGTTGTAGGTGTACATCATGTGCAACTACACGAGATTCATGATGACCTTGATTTTGCAGAGATATGGAGGATTATTCCTCATCATATGAGGTTATTGATGTAGCATTTTGTTGGTGCATGGTGCAATATTTCAGTTAGATTCCTCCTTTGCACGTCATCCTCAACCTCCACCTCCTCTCCCTCCACCTTCGATATTTCATCCACCTCACCCCCCTCCAACTTCGGCATCTCATCCACGTCCTCCGCCTCCACCTTCGACATCTCATCCACGTCCTCCGCCTCCACCTTCAGCGTCTCATCCACCTCGCCCTCCACCATGTCCTCCTCCCCCAAATTCATCATCATATAGTCCTACAATTCTATTTGACCTTCCATTTGATCATATGTCAACATCATCTCCTATACTCTTACTCGACCAACCCTTCAGTCTTGCTCATCGTCCCAACCATCCATTAGCTCCTATTGCACCCATTTTTGTTTTAGAGATGCTCAGAGAGGGTCATACTCTTAATCTTGATGGACCTATCCTTCCTCTTCTTAGACCTATTTTTCGTTCTGGTATGGATACTGATGCCTTTGGGTCCATTGGAAGAGGTGTTGATATTTCCTCTGGCTCTAGTGGTGGAGGTGATGATGCATCTACTAGCTCTAATAAAAGAGATATTGATGATGCCTTTGCTGGCAAAGGTGGAGCAGATATTTCATAGTAGTTATTGCATTGAAGATATATTATTATTTTTTACATATTGTATCATGACTTTGATGTTATATATGTTCATATCTATATATATACTACATTTTCCATCTTTATGTTGATGTTGATGTTTATTTATTTGTGGTTAAAATGGTGACCATGGAAAGTTAATTATGTTTATGTGTGTTAGAAATTGATTTTTAAATCTATTAATTGCAGTATATGTTACATGAATATGTGATGTAATGTTTATGATGGTACATTCATGCTTATTTTTGGTTTTATGTTAATGATGGTATGATGGCATGTATGACGGTGTTTATTTATGTGTTTCTTAGATGCTGACAATGATAATAATGGCATGTCTATGTTTATGTCATGAAAATAGCGATGATGCATTTACGTTTTTGTCAAAAACTATGGTTATGTTTATGTTTATTTTTATGATGCAATGATCACGATGTTTATGTTTGTTAGGTGTTAAAAATGATGATGATTGTACGATTATGTACTAAAAGAAATTTTTACTATTCAAAATCATGTGGGTCTTTAAATCACCAAGTTTTTTATTTAGTAAGAAAAAACATCACAAATTGCATTGTAAATTATGGATGGATTTGTGGCAACTCTGTGATTTATGATTGTTCTATAATTTGGCATAGTATCATGTTTATAACTTTTTATAGTTTGTCATAGTATTATCTTTATGTAATAATTTTTTGATAGTTGGTTTTCATATTGTTCTTGTATATTTTCTATGGATATTATAATTTATTGTAATTTTCTTAATAATGTAGTAATATTTGTCATAATATTATACATATATAGTAATTTATTTATTTTGTTACAACTATATGTTGAGCATTACAAAATTATATATATATGATTTTTAATAAGGAAATTGGCTCTTCATTGTACAATGTTGTGACATATAACTTAATTATATATTCAAATGATAAACATAAATGAATATAGTTTAATTTATAACTCTAACTGACAAACATCATAACAAAAAATCAAGTACAACCATGTAATATTACTATAACATATGAATATGAACATGAAAAAAAAATGTAAATATGAACACCAATATGACCTATCAATTTATCATTTAACATTTTAAATATTTTGACAATAACTCACTTTATTGCAATGACAAATATCAAATCTCTAATTGGAAAAAAGAGAAATACTTAATTAAAAGAACATATATTTCCTCTCAATTGTAAACCCAAATGTTGCATTCTCCAAACTTATTTTAATTATTGTTAATCATGCTGATCTTCACAACATAATATAACTTTAGTCCGCATTCAAGGAACACATTTTATACCCTCTGAAAATGAGGTTTAAAGCTAGCTAGTGTTCAAAAAATTGCAATTAATTATTGATGTAATAATGTAAACTTGTTGTATTAATTTGCTAATATCGAATTTTGCAATTTTTTTTAATAACATTAGAACATTTTTTAATTTAATAATGATTTCAAAACCATGCAAAATTTAAGATATCAAATATTCATTCAAAATTTGAGTTTTTCAATGAACATATATAATTTCTATAATAATATAGATTCATATTAGTTATATAAATGATTAGATTAACATAGGAATATGTTATTATAAATTTATAATTATTAATAAAATGTAAATTAATTATTTAATATCAATACATATATCAAATACTTTTAGTGAAATATACAATCATGGCTTCAATTTAGAAAGCAAAACTACGTACATATTTACAAACCATAAAATAAGGTCATGGATAAACACTAAGCATACATCTAATTTGTTAACTGCTTTGTATAATACATTTTTATTGTCTAAACCAATTCTAAGATGGAATTCAACCTCCTAGAAATATAGAGATTCAAAATTTCAATCCAACTTAATTACTATAACATATTTACTTAAATCCATTTTTTTCTCTTAAAGAACATTACATACCTACACCTACATCCTTAAAAACCATTTTTTCCATTAAAAAAAAGTTGCAAACATTATAACAAAAGTGTCATAAATTAATGCGATTATAATCCTTAACATTATAATTTATAACAAAAGCATCATGAGATACAAACATTCAAATATTGATGGAGAAATTAGAGAACACCTTCAAGGTCATAAGAATATGTTAGCCTTTACTTTAACGAAAATAAATTAAAATTGAAACATGTAAGTTTTTTTTCATGGTGTATTTATATGTATACATAAGACATAGTACAAGTAATTTTTACAATAACATACAATCATTCCATATAATAATAAATTACTTCAAAGTCATAAACCATATTTCATATCATATTGGTTGTTTACCAACTAAAATTGTTTAAACGTCACTGCATCTAGTAATCAACTTTCTATTTCCATGTCCATCATACCATACACAACAAATAATATAATTAGACAATAAGAGATAACAGTAACAAAATAATATCTCAATCTGTAAATAATGAAATAAAACATGTGCATATCAATCTCCGTTTCCATCACCTACGTTATCTTCCTCAGTTTGCATGCTAACACTGTTGTTCTCAAAACATGTTTAGATATAGGGCCATGTCTTAATATAAACCACCAATCTCTATCCAGCACATATGAGTAAAAGAACACTTGTTTGCAGTGTTTTGGGAAAACATAAGGCTCCTTACTTTCATCCCACATATTCCTAGAGTTGATACATATCAAACCACTATCACGATATTCATGTGGAATGTGTCCCACCACTTGCACCTAGAAATAACACATTGGAAAGTCGAAACACATGGACTTCTCATTAAAGTCGAATCACGGTGGCTAGTACGACTAGATTAGTCGAACTCAACTTCCACTCCACAACATTGTGTAACACGCCCATCATCGGAATTCTTGGTGATAAAATGATGTCCATATTCCCACATAGATGGGAATGAATGAACTTGTACGAAAAGTTAACAAATGATCATGTCACATGTCTAAAAACTAAAACAATAATATATTAAATATAGATGTTACAATTCAAAGTTTCATTATAATGTTAGAAATGCACATAAATATTTTATTACCGAATTGATTCACTCAATCCCAATGTTTAGCACATACTCCTCTTCAGGAGGGTAATGATTGCATGCACCATTTTTCTATCTGACTTTTTCTACAACCCAACTGTTAGGACATATCATTGGAATATTTTATTTTAATTGATCTGGAAAAGGCATGCTTCTATCGTGCAATCGTTTGGCTTCTTTTATGTCTATGTTCCATTTCCTCCTCTTCTCTTCATATAATCAAACAACATATTTACCTGAGCAAACACCCAATCGTGGATAATCATGTGTGGTGTATGCACATATTACATACAACATAAAAACCCTCTATGATGGGATGGGTCTTGATACATCATAAACATGTAACCCTTCCCATTATGCCTTAAAATCTTTGATTAATGATTGTTGGTAAACATCCATATTCTTCACTTGTCTTTTACTAGGGACTAAAAGAGCCAACATAAGATGTCCATTCTTTATGGACAACCATGGTGGGATATTATTATTCTTCACCATTTCAGGACAAATAGTATATTTGTTGTTTTGTTGGGAATATGGGTTGACGCCATCAATGGCTATGCTCAATCTAAGGTTGTGTACTTCATCCTTGAATTTATTGGGCCATGTATCATCTATATGATTCATGGCTATTGAATATGTTGGAATTCACAATACTCCTTCCTCACTTTGATGTGATGCATGCTAGCCCTACAACATAGCTAATTATTTGCAATGAAAGAGCCTTTGAATCCTTGGGATTATAGGCATGTGCCTCACAATATTATGAGGAGGACCATGTTCTTTAGCCTTGTTATTCGATTATGTGTACCTACCATGCCCACATTTTGGACATATCTCTTTGTCTACATATTTACCTCTATATAGAATATAGTCATTGGGACACACATGATATGATATGTACTTAACATTCAACATTTTCAACATTTTCAACATTTCCTTTGCCTCCTTGCAACTTCCAGGAAAGATATTATCATTCAAAATTATCTTAGCTTTGAATAACCTCTAGTTACTGGGAAATACAAATGTATAATGTCACTTAATGTTCATTAAATTGACCATTTTCAATGATCATATTTGTGTAAAAAGATTCCTCAAAATATAAGGTAGTTGATGGTCACTAACCTCAACATCATTGAGAAATTCACGTCAAACATGCCATACTTTGCTTTCAAGTTGTATAGTAACATTTTCGTCCCCAACTGTGTAGAATTTGACCGCCTAGGTTCAAAGAGGTGTGAAATTTGTTGTTTTAAGGATTTTGAAGAAGGCTTCAATGATATGAGCATCATCCCATAGCTCATTGTCCTGAAATGTATGAAATAACGTTGAATCCATGGCACTCCTTTGTTGTAATAACTTAAAGGGCCAACGTCTAATTCATTGCCTCCATTTCCAACATGTGAAGGACTGCTAGCATTGTAGGCATTCCTAAATATGTAGGATGGATGCAATGGAAATTGAATAGGTGGTTGCTTCAACAATGTTTGGCATGCTTCCTCTCCAAGTTGTGCTCTTTTTTCAGCCTTCTCTCGATTTGACATTGTAATGGCATGAAATAGAAGATGGTAGGCAGGGCGCTCATCATCATAATCCCGATTTAAAAAGTATTGAACACTACAACGATGAAGTTAGTAAGAACAATGCAATTTGTTTGATCTATTATTATACAAAACAATTATTTCAGAAGCATAAGAATAATTTCCAATACAAAATGAGAAGTTGCAAACAATTTATAAAACAAACGTTTAAGTTGAGCGATAAGTTAGCATGAATTCCGCATTAAATATAGAAATTATAAATTGAGAAACATATTTTCAAATTCAATTTATAAATTAAATTAACAATTTATAAGACATAATTTCAAACTACGGAATAGATTAACATGTCTCCCATTGTAGATTGACAAATACAATTAATCAATGTTTTTTGTCTTATGCCCCAATAGAACATATAAGGATAATCCCAATGAGAGACGTTTGGATGAGCAGTTGGTGGTCTGCGAAAGTTGTAGTTTATGAACAATTTCTCACTAGGAGACAAACTATGTATTGCATGTACAACAACGAATATTGACACTTTACTTTTCGTAAAGAACTCTTGGTCATTGAAGTGTTCCTCAAATGAAAAAAATTTAGAAAATAAAGAGCACCTAGAACTATTTAGGAACCCTGCCATATTCTCATGAGTGTGTGGATGAGCATCTATATATAATAGGTTCTTCCTGTTAAAGTTTCTAAAAACATAACCATTCATGCACATACTATACATGGAAATTATATGCTTGTATTTAACAACATTCAAGTAATAAAATCAAAATAGATAGGACCACAAAATGCAATAAGTGCTACTGATTGTTTGGGAGGAAAAACTAAATGTGAAAGGATAAATAACCCAAGATTTGCAGCATCAATATAGACTTCGTAATCATAAGACAATTACCACAAAAGGAGAATTTGGTCCCATCATAAGGAACAGGTAGAGAAGATGACCAAGCCCCATACATAGAGAAATTGTAAGAAGTATGATATTTACTTTTCAAATTCACAAGAAGGAATAAGGCATTGCTACCCTCCAACCATTGGACAGACATTGGTGTGTACTTTGACAATTTTTCTCTCAGCTCATGCAAATTTTTGGATCTTTTAGTAGAGATGGGCTGGGTGACATCCAAATCATACTTTGGATCACTAGAAATTTCAGTTGACTGAACATAAGCAGAGGGGTTTGTCAATTTAGTATGAGACAGTTGTTTTGGCTTCCAACTTTTTCAAAAAAGTGTATAGGGACTTAGTTCCCACGTGTCCATTATATCACCTACTGGATTCTTTACTACAATAAGAGGTATTAAACCATCAACATTGGGTAATATATCATTGATGTAATGGGTGAGTGTGACATGCTGAGGGTTCTCCTTCAACCCTTGACATTTTTAACAACCACAAACTACTGGGGTGTCATGAAATATTTCTAGATCATGATGAATTACTGTCGATGGACTATATTGTGACTTGACAATGACATGTTACAATTTGTGGGATAAAGCGGCTACCCATTTTCATATATGAACTACTTGCAGTATCTTGCTCTTGATAAGAGCTTATGACATTTTGGAATTGTTGGATTGTCTTATGCATTCGAAATAGAACTTGAATCGGGATCCCGAAATAAACAATAAATTGATATAATTGTATATTCACATGGATAAGTAACATAAATTCAAATAAATAATCAAAATATAAAAAAAAAAACTGAACTTGCTAGGGATGGAAAGGGAGAACTCATCGAATGAGCTGGAATAGGGAGAATTGGCCATTTGATACTACAAATTTTCATCCCTGCATTTGAGCCAGGAGAACAATCAAAATATGTCTCTACAATCCTAAAGTTTTTTCAAGAACTATATTCCAATCTAATTTTCAATATAGTTTAGAAACCATTATGTTTAAACAAGGTGAGTTTAAGCAATATATATATACTATGAAATGTTGTAATTGTTGTCATTGAAAAATAAAAGAAAACTTGAGATCAATATATATTTTTAGGTGGAAACACAAAAACCTAGCATTAAATTTTTTGAGTGGTGCATCCATTTGAATATACACACCGATGCGCTCAAACTCCATAAATGCACTGGTGTGCAACAACTAAAAACACACCGTAAAAATAATCCCTGCAAAAACTCTCTCAGGAGAAAATATTCGCTGCATTTGGTAGTGGATATTTATACATGCATTATACATAGTTATTCCTACTAGTGCGTTCCATAAATATGAACACACCTGTGCATTAACTATAAAGGCACGCCGATAAATGATAATTTTAACCCTCTGCAAAAGCTCCCACAATAGAAAATATATGATACATTTGGTAGAAGATATTTATACATGCATTTTTTTAGCTATTTGCATTTTGGTGCATTGTTTAAATACAACTACATTGGTGCATGCAACAAGTATACGCACACCGTCTTAATTCTTGAAGCTGCATGATACTGATGCATATTACATAGTGATTCACTAATGCATTATAGAGTCGGGTGCAACAAAATTCCAAAAGTTAAAATAAAAAACAAATCACACAAACTATTCAAGCCCTAAAGTGAAAAATGGCGGCAATTTTACATTCAAAAAATTAATGAAATGTGTATTTAAAAGTCGGGGGCAACAAAATTCCAAAAGTTAAAATAAAAAACAAATCACACAAACTATTCAAGCCCTAAAGTGAAAAATGGCGGCAATTTTACATTCAAAAAATTAATGAAATGTGTATTTAAAAGAAAAAACCTAAACATTAATTCATTCTTTTGCTAAAAAATTTTAGGGTAGAGATTTCAAACACGGACTTACGCAGGAGGTCTTTGGAGCAATTGGATTACTCTGAAGATCGAAATTTGTTAGGTATGTTAAATGAGACAGAACCCTGCGTAGTAAAAATTTCATGTAAATAATATTGTAGATGTTATTATCTTATTTAAAGATCAAGCAGATTTATAAGAAAAAAAAACTTTATACATACCTTAAATGTTGCAACCCTTTTCTTCTCTGTGCTTCTTTTTGTTTGTTGTGGCTGCAAAATTTTAGATTAGGGTTTAAATCTCTCTATTGTTTTGCAAAATTACGATTTCACCTTTTAGGGATTTTAGATATGTTGAATTTATGAATATATATAGAGAGAGAGAGAAATATTAGGGAAAAATGGGTTCATTATTTGGATTGAAATTGTAACAAGTCGGCCCCAATTTTTTTTTGTTATTTTGAAAAAACAAGAATGCGTCAAATTTGGTGCATCTTGTTTTCCTAAACGCACCGGTGCACGTGTATTAAAGGTGCATTGCTCTCAATATATGTCACAAAATGTTTTTTTGGTTTTACATTTACAGCTGTACTTAGTTGGTGTGTTTATACAAAATAACATCGATAATCGAAGAACAATGTAAACAGTGCAGTTTTGTTGGTATATCGCACCAGTGTACGGCTGGAAATTTGATTCAAGGACGAAGTACACAACTGGTGTTTTCATATTGTATAAACTCATTGGTGTGTATATATATGTATACGCATTAGTTTGCTTGAATTTATAAAACACATTGTTTCCAGATTTGTTTTTTTTTAAGGTTTGTAATTTGTTTGGATAATATTTTGATAGCTTTTGTATTTAATGGTCCATGTTGTTTATTGATAAAAATGCATGGTATGAGTTTAATGAAAAACAATTTCAGTCCACGTGGTGGAAGCACATCCAGGATTACAAAGAAGGCAAGTGGTTCTAATTAATTTATTTGAATTATTTGTAAATTTCACTAATATGTATTTGTTAATGTGTGAAATGTAGAGCCAAAAAATGAGCAAGGTCGATAAGATTCATATCAATCTAAGTCCAAAAGAGCATAAGATGTTGATGGAAAGGTTGCAAAGGGATGAATCAAGTGAATTAAAAAGAAGTGAATATGAATTATTTCATTTAATTTGAGTAGTAATGTAGTTATGATTATTCACTATTAATGATGTTTCAAATAATCTAATACATATATGTTGAACGTTATGCAGGGACTAACAACAATATGAGTCAATGTCATCATAAGAAAAAAAATCATGGAGAATGAAAATGATGTTCAATTGGTCCTTAGCTCATCTAGAATGGTGATGGAAGTTAGTAGAAGCGGCAAAGAATTTTATAATACTATGAGGGATATAGTGGAAAGAACGTACATACAAACTTTTCACTTACAATAAAAAACCAATCAAATGATTCAAAAAATCATATCATATGTAAACTACAAGAGGTGTTCCCAAAGCAATGGTTAATGAGACATATCAGACTTATAATAGCAAAAACATACAACAACAAAAAAGAATCATTGAAAAGGTGATATTCATACACATGTTTATGCAAAATTTATTTGTTTCTATGACTACTACAAAGCGTCATTCCTTCAATAGTTTTAATTCCTCTACGTTATTTATTTTTCATATCAACATAAAAATTGATTAATGCAGTCATTTTACATTTCTAGGAAGATTATGAAAATCCCAAAGGATGAATGAGGCGATATGCAAAATGTGCCAAAAGGGGTGTCAAAAAAAGTGTACAAGGAGATGGTCAAGGAAATAGACATAATTGCATCGCAAGAGTAGCCATCTCAACAACAACGTGCTTCAAATATATGAAATCATTGTTTCTTAGGATTATGTAAATCTAATTAATTAATTCATCATTAACTATTCATTTTCAATTGTTTTGTTAATGCAGAAAAGAAAACAAAATGGAACACAATCAACACACAAGACACGACGACAAGGAATAAAGGGGTTGATAGTAAAGTTTGTGACTATTTGTGGTTTCCTTATAAAAATTAAGATTTTGTAATGATTGTGATCATTTGTATTTTTTTTTTGTTTTCACTACCAAACCTTGTATGTCTGCAAACAAGTGTTAACATACACAGAAGAACCACCAGATGAATTTGTTGAGATTGGGTTAAGCAAGGGTTGTGAGTATATGTTGGCGTTTCAAAAATTAATTGTGTATTTTGTAAGTGTCTATATTGTTTTTACTTCTGTCATTTTTTAATTAATACAAATGATTTATATGAAATATATGATTAATTAATGTGATGGGGCATAAAATTTGGAAGAAACAAAGTATGGAGTGGAGGAAACATAAGACATGTTGATGGAAGGCATGAGACATGGTTTTGAAGGAACGTGTATAATTCATGAAACAGTTATTTCTAAGAAGGTACGCCACTTTTCAATTTACATTTATGTATAGTATCTATTTGATTTCTCATTATTCCTGACAATGTAGAACTCTAAGTACACTTTATTTTTATGTTTGCAGATGGAAATTGAACTAGTAGAGGTCAATAATCGATCCAATCAACAACACATTCAACAAAACAACCCAAGTGATGCAAGTGGATAGAGCACATAGAGTGGTTCTAGAGAAGAATGATGATCCATATTTAATTTTGATGTTAATGCAAGTTGTTGTAACTTGCTATATATTTTGAAATAACTTTCTATGAAAATAAAACATTTTGTAAAATAATGTACTGGATATACTGTCCGAATTGAAAACAAAGGGTTAGCAATAAGTGTAACAATTACATGCATGTTGACATTTTGATTATTGTTATCTCTATGCTGTGTTATTTTCAATGACAAAGGAAGTGTTATTGATGTATAGTAAAATAAAAAATAGTATTGAATTGTGTTCTTCAATGTTATTGTCAAATGTTACATGAAATCGTAAATTGTTAATTAAATGTATGGATTATTATATTTTACAATTGATGTTTGCATCTATGATATTTCAATTTCAAATAAATATTGTAATATATATATATATATATATCACTACAATGTTAGTAGTCATTGTTCAAATAATCTTATGCAGTGCTTTTGATAACTAATGTTGCTCTTGTGTCTCTATCCAAACACTAATAAAACTCACAAACGCAATCACTGAAATTGATATATTTTGTTGCAATGTCAGTAACCAATCTTTGAAGAATCATATTCAGTACGATTAGTAATAGAAGACACACTGATGCGTCTATCATAATTGGGAGCATTGATGCGCATACTTTTTTAGGAGCGCCGTGGAGTCTAGCATAACCAGGATCACTAGTGTGGTTATGTTAATTAAACACATAATTTAATTTTAAAATAAAGTTTCTCACTTTCGAGGCAGTGCCACCTGTGTTTTTATATTTGTTTTAAGCATCGATGCATATAATTGTTTTATACGCACCTATGCATATAATTGGTTTATACACAACAGTGCGTATATATGGTTAGTACACACTAGTGTGTATCATTAGTCAATATGCATCAGTACACTCATATCAAATGACCATGTGGTAAAATACACAATTTTTTTACGGTGCACACGATGTGACTAATCGTACCGATGTGTTTATTGTGTTTAAAATCATCGGTGAGTATAATCAGTACGCGAGCACCTACATGTCATTTAAATTATGAAAACTACGGTGCTATTTATTTTTGAATGCATTGGTGTGGATACCGTACAATGTACAACAATGGTGTGTTTCATTAGAAAATGCACCGGTGCACTTGTTTTAAAAAAAAAGAACCAATAAAAAATCATCTGGACGCTGATTTTTTCCTGTTATAATTTTATCAGTTACGACCTTCGTTAAAACATCCTCTACCATTGGTGGGTTCTTTTTTATTTCTTTTTCCAATCTTGTAACTCTAAAAGCCTCCTCTATGATCTCTTCTATAGGGGATTTTCCTTCTAGTGACAAAACTATACAACCGACCGGTGAATCTATATGTCATAGGAAGTTTTGAGACAACAACAACATCATGTGTCTGGAAAATTAGCATCATTGTCATCATCATGGAACATCATCATCATATAACATCATTTTGGAACATCATCATTACAGAACATCATCATGGGACATCCTTGTAGAACGTCATCACTAAACATCATTATGATGGAACATCATCATCATGGAATATCATCATCGTGGAATATCATCATCCCGAAGCAACATCATCATCATGGAACAACATCATAGTGGAAAATCATCATCATATGCAACATCAGTATGTGAACACTAGTGCATCATTATCATATGCAACATCAATATGTGAATACTAGAACATCATCATCATTTGCAACATAAGTATGTGAATATTGGTATATCATCATCATATGCAACATCAGTATGTAAATACTGGAACATCATCATCATCTGCAGCATCGATATATGAATAGTAGAACATCATTATCATTTGAAACATTAGTATGTGAATACTGGAACATCATCATTATCATCGATACGTAAATAATGGGACATAATCATCATCATGTAAATATTGGAACACCATCCACATCATTAGCATGTAAATTCTGGAACATCACCCGTACGTGAATGTTGGAACATCATCATCATTAGTAGCAAGTGAATGATGGAACAAAATCATCATTATCAACAAATGAATGTTCGAAAAAAATCAACAGCAAATTAATGTTGGAATAATATCATCAGTAACAACAATGAATGCTGGAATCATATGAAGCAGCACCACGGTTGGAACTCTGGTAAATCCAATAGTCCTTGTCTGGCTTACTAATCCTTTTGGTCCAAACAAGTGTATCCAAACACACCAATCTAGTTGGGGACCAAACAGGACTTGTCTGGATTACTAATCCTTTTGGACTAACCAATCCTATCCATACATACCAATCCCCATAGGATCAACAAGGCCTTGCCAATATTGGTATACTAATTCCAATGGGATCAACCAGGCCTTATTAGGCTAAGATACCAATCCTAGATGGAGCTGCCACACCATTGCAATAGAAAACCACATCATCATCATCACTCCCTCTTATGAGGGAGGTCCTTTCGAGTTAGACCAATCTTGTCTTGAAAGTATTCAAAATTTATTCGAAACATAGGCTTAGTCAATACATCAACAACTTGTTCTTCATCATTCTTCTCTTGTTGGCGATTTCACTTGATATTTCCTACAAGTCAATTTAAAATTCATGATTAGTAAACATATTCATAATGACAAATTCTTATGCATAAAGACATTGTCTTAAAGTCATTCAAATATTTTATCCTACACAACATTCATCTAGATCCCATAGACATATGGTAACTTTCTAGATGCCTTCCATCTCTACTAAAACATTATTAAGAGTGTGCACTACTCCCAACATGTCAACAAAGAGGTTTCATTCTAGATAAGTAGCAATGGAATGTTGTACAGAACCATAGTACACATACTTGTCACATGCATGTTAGTAGTTCATTAATGCAAACACTCTAACATGCATAATAGATTTCCAAAATCTAGGAACATAAATATGTATACAATTGAACAATATCATTTAAGCAACTATATATATAGGACATGATAATTCAAATACTTATCTTTTGTTTGTTTGTTAGAATCCCTTTTTATCTTTTATCTCCTTGCAGGAATTATTGTAGTCTCTGACAACATGCTCTACTTCATCATATGATTATGTTCCTATATTACTTATGATCAACAATGCTAACCATAGATAACATGGAACTAAGTATGGGTACCGAATATGTGTGTCCCTTCTTCTTTATTCACAAGTGCATCCCTTCTTATCCAATGTTGAAATGGATGAGAAAATGGTATTCATATTCATGGTTTGAATCCTTCTGGATCAAAGTACATATTCATCATCACTCGATGAATCTTCCCTTGTTTTCTTCTCAGCCATTAGATCACACCATATCCCAAACTAAAACAATGTTTTAAAGTTTTCTTTTTGTCTTTAGTGCTTCTTTCCCAATTTGAATCTTCATTATTGTGTAACTTGATCTCGATATTAGAAACATATATAAGGCCACAATCGAATGTACCCTTTAGGTACCTCATCACATGTTTTGATGCAATCAAGTGAACATATCTAGGCTCCACCATATACTGACTAAAGGTGTTCACCATGAAGCAAATATTTGACCTCATGTTCTTCAAGTACATCAACAAACCAATCATCTACTTGTATAATGTGGTATCAACTGTATTTGAGGTAGGACCACATAGCAAATTCAATTTGATTCCATCAGTGTAGCTATATCCCAAAATCTTGAACTGATTCAAAATATCGACTGCATATTTACCTTGGTTAAGCAAAATATCCTCTGTATTTTGCCACACCTCTAATCTTAAGAATCATGTCAAGACTCTCAAATTCTGAGATCTACTGTAGCCACTCCCTATGAAGTGGAGAGCCATCCTCCCTATACATATTGTACTTTCTGCATCAGTACAATATGCACTGGAGTGATAGGTAGCGTCCTTTGTAGTTAATCCTTTCTGTATCCATCCATGTCATCTCTCAAGGTCACTAGATACCAAGATCCTTTGACTCGAACTTTGTTGCAAGTTCCTCTTGCACCCATATATGATATTATTGTCCTCTATAGGATTCCATATTCAACCTTGTAGAAAAGGTTGAGATCTCCATCACTCTAGGTGATCCTTAAGCTCCTCATAACTGTGTTTTCTATCCCAAGGGTGCCTTCTAAGCCGGTACAAATCCTTCTATGCATATGTGGTCCTTTGTAGAGAGTCACAAGTCCCAGAGGTTGCTCAATATTCCCTTCTACTTCAATTACACCATATGTCTAGTGTAATATCCACTACTAAAGAAGTGTTTCTAGACACTAGAGAAAAGTAACGCCATAATCAATTCCCTCTCTCTGAGAGGAAATATGAACCTTGCTTTGTATTTCTCAATGAATCCATCTATTGCATGCTATATCTTGTAGATTTACTTGGAAGACACTACATACTTCCCTTCAAGTCTTGGAACCACATCCTAGACAACATTATTCATTATTGACTGGTACTTCTTGATCATAGCATCATTCCATTCTTTCTTCTTGGGACATTTTTTTGCAAACTGTCCTTTCTCATCAGAAGTGAAATATCTGATTTGTGAGAGGTCTTTCTTATGAAATCATTTATTCTTACGAGAATGTTCTTCCTTATTTTTCTTTCTATTATTTGCATGTGTTGTTAGGGATTTATTGCCATATTCATCCATCTCTTCTTCTCTTGCTATCAATCAATCTTCTTATTTTGTGCATTCCTCCCATATATGAGCTTCATTCTAGAACTAATTCCTTGAATGGATGATTTCGATGATATTTTGAGACCATTCAAGGTTGCTATCTCCACTTTCGCTTCTTCAACATTGTCTCTAGTAGCTTCTAGTTGTTCCTTGATCCGAGAGACCCTTGTGAAGTAATATTGGATGCTTTATGACATCTACATATTCACACCATTGAGTTGATTCATCAAGGTTATCTTCATGTTGATATTCTTAATTCCTTCATATAATATGGTCAAAGCATCGAACATCTCCTTGGGAGTCTTCAAATATGATACATGTGGAATAAAATGGTCCTTGATGGAGATGGAAATAATCCTCTTGGAATTGATTAATTCCTTCTTATGCCAATGACTTTGCCCTCATCTCCCTCTATATATGCAACTACATCTTTGACATAGTTATCCAAGTCATGCTCTTCAAGTATGATAAGCACTCTATACTTTCATGCCCGAAAGTTCTCAACTACTACAAGCTTGTCCTCAATATTGGTATTGTTTTTCATCTTGATAAAAGTGAGAACATAAAAAGGAAATAGAGGAATAGAACTGACCAATGAGAGTGCCTCATTTGAATGCTTGCTTCAATGCTTTTCCAGAAGACTACTTCTAGTGGACCTTATGGTTTGATAGAGAAACCCTAATTTTTCAAATTTGGTGACTTGAAAATATGATTAGATAGAAATATGCACCTTCTTAAGGTGCGTTGAGTATTATAGTCCTTTTCCTAAATCTGTGGACAAAACTGCAAAATATCTAAAGCCCTAGTTTTCCCGGTAGTAGTGTTAGGTCAAAAATTGAAAATCCACAAAAGTGAAAATTGATTTCACAAAAATATGTGCCATCCTAGGGTGATTTATATGTTCCTCCTTCAAATTATCTATGGAGAGAAGTTCTCGAAATAGGAATCCCTAGTTTCTTCAAATTCTTCTACAAAACTGTCCATTCTTAATTTTGATGTATCTCTAAAATTTCTAATCATAAAGTTTTGAAACTTTGTCTTGAGGTATCTTGATCTATCTTCTTTCCAACCCCATAAGTTTTAGCAAGATTGGATTCACCAAATGGAACTTCTAATAATTTTCCCAAGGTGATATTTTTATGGATTGGTTCAGTATAGAAAACTTATACGACCTCCCACGGGTCATTGTTTCAACTTTGAATTCCAAAACTCGCACCAAAGAAACTAGAGTCTGATACCTTTCTGGAACATCTTATGAAATTCGATTTGGATCTTGTTAACCTAAGATATAACCACGGGAACTTCACTTAGTGAACATCTCACATAGCACGTGTGATCATGGGATATTAAAGAATACCCTTAATTTCCAGAGATATTGACCCAAACTCTTTTGGTTGAAACCCCCTCCCAATACTTAAAACTTCCTCCCCACCCCTTTCTATACCTCAATCCTTATAAACCACCCTACCCAACCCCACCTTAAACCCCTCATCCCCCCAATACCTGCAATATATTGGTTCAATTTTTAATAANAACAATTGAAGCCCCCGTGGATATAACATTTATCCCTAGGTCACATGCTCAATACTAAATTATTGAAGAGGATGGAACCCTATTTTGGAAGGATCATATCTCCTAAAGTATAGCTAATATGAGGCTGAAATTCATAAACAAGTTATATCAATATCTCATTTTCATAATTTTCAAGTTTCATCTCTTGTAACTTCACCAAAATCGAGTTATAGCGAAAGTTTCAAGATGACCAGATTTTTCCTTCTAGGGTTTCAAGCACGATGCCCTAATCTCTGTTAGTTGCAGTAGTAACAGTGTTATAGCTGCAAAAAGACTTCTTTTAGTGTGGCTTTGATACCATGTTATAATTTTAATGGTTATACAATATCTTACAACATTTAGTATCATAACATCATAACCATATGCTATAGGATCACTGAAAGAAAGAAAAGCAAAACAACACAAAAGAACACAGATATTTATCCTAGGAAACTATCATGGGGGTGAAAACCCAACAAAAAATTCTCAATGTAGAATTCACCAAGTACAGTGTAAAACCCCCAAAACAATACCAACAACTTCTTCTCTCCTGCAAACCTCTTCACTTTGTGTTTAGCGTACTTGCTTGAGTTTGAAGTGTGAGTGTGTACAATGAGGGAGGCACCTCACCTATTTATACTCATCAAGTGAGTGACTCATTTACCTAAATAGGTCTTCCTAGTCTTCTAATTAGGGATGACCTACCTAGAAAGACTCAAAATTAAATTTATAAAATACTTTTGTGGGTACTATTGCCCCAACTTACAATGGAGGTTTTACCTCATGAATTTTACATGACCGAGTACATCAATGACATCTCCAAACAAAGGAAAAACATCTCTGAAAGGAGGAATAATAATAATACAATAAAAGTACAATATAATATATTTTGTAGTTACATTTCTTTAACAAATAATATTTAGTTATGGGATGAATGTGAAATATCATAGTTAAGGGATAATAACAACTTAGGAACAATTTTTAAAGCATCAATTTTTTTCGAAGAGAATGTTGCAATATATGTCCATGGACATTAAATATAGCCACCAAGTAGTACGAGTCAATATAACCACCATTACCTATTGAAAACATAACAATCGATTAATCTCCATGAAACAAACAGGATTTTAAAACTAAGAAAGGGTCCCCAAGTTCAAAGACTTGGGGAAGTTGTTGGGCTCAATAGGGTTATTTTGTAAGGGTCGTGAGGAAGCTGAAGAAGAGTGAAGGGGATGAAGGGAATCTAGAAAATAAGGATTTTGAGCCATGAGGACAAAAATATTAGGAATATCTCACAAGAAAAGAAGTCATAAATGCATTAAACTAAAGCTTGAAAAGGGTAAAAATAGGGGTGGGGTTGGATATGGGATTGTCATAGGTTAAGGGTTTGATGGATAAGATGTTGTTGGGAGGTTTATGGGTAATATTATGAAAAGTGAATCTCATCATTCATTTTTCATGGAGGAATGGCATCTAGTATTAATCTATGCACATGTTTTCTATGTTTTAGTTTGACAGTGGTTGTGCTTCTTGTTGAAAACTTCAAAGGATAGAAAGTTGCTCATCAAATAGGATTGGTTGTTAAGGACATCATGTATCATCTTGAGAAAATGGAAACACGGGGCTTGATCCATGAAGGGATCCAATTTATGTGAAATAAGTGTGGGTTGTTTATCTTAGGCTTACATTGGAGTTTTGGAATCATAATATCTTGGAAGGTGTGGAGAACACTCTTGGCGGGTTTTTTGCCTTGAATGACTCTATGAGTAGAGATCATATGAGGGTTATCTTAATATTGGTGGAATTGGATCTTAGATAAGGGATTCCAATGGATAATAACATATCTTAAGGGAATTGGGTTTTTACTCTAAATTTGGACTATTGGAGGATTCTACACAAATGTAATGCATTCATGGAATAATTCATCTATTGGAAAGGTACATAAACCTTAGAAGAATTATTTAGTAGAAGAAAAAAGGGATAGTAAACAAAATAACTTCATCTATAATATTAGAGGAAAATTTTCCAAAGGAAGTAATGAAGGGATAGGAAGTACCTATTTCTTTGGAAAGGAAGCAATGAAGGGATAAGAAGTACCTATTTCTTTGAATAGGTTATTTACTATAGTAATTTGTGATTTGAAATAAACTAAACAATTCATGAAATTTTATATGTATGTTCTTTCCTAAATAATGTTAACATGTGTGTGTGTGTGTGTGTGCATGCATGCATGAGCCGTGCATTGTTCTTGTCATTGTTTACTTTGAATTCATTTAAATTGTTCCAAGTAATAAATATAAATGTGTGTAAGGTGTCACAATTTCCATGGTTGCTACCATCACACGATCTAGATTGGGACAAGTTAATTCCTCCCATGTCAAAGATGGAATCTCAGTTGTAAACAATTGTACATTCAAATAATAAAAGTTAGAAACAAATACTTTAAAATTACCTCTACTGAAAAACTATCTATTGCATAGATATATACTCAAGGATTGAATATGAATTTAAAAAAGTGCTAACTTTCTCCATTGAACCACCATGAACTAGCTCTTGTGTCAAACCATGGAAAGTATGCCCACAATGAGAACAATGATGTGGCATTATTCTCATCGAAGTGAATATCCCAACATGGCTACAACTAGTGACCATCTCTCCTCAATTTTCCTAGAATAACATGCACCTATGTTTCTCCTATGGTCATCTTGTATGTCTACTCGATACATTGCCACAAATGTGGTGTCTAAGAATACCAAGTGCAACACATCTCATTGTCTCATTGATCTCATCAATTTTATTAGATAGTTGAGGTGGCTGGAGAGGGGAGTTAGGCTCATGCATAGGAGCGAGTGGCATTCTCAGTGGGTTCTTCCTAGTAGTAGGTCGATCTTGCGAAGAGCCAAGGCCAAAACCTTGGAATTCAGTAATGTCAAAGTAGTTGACATGTAAACCAAGCACAAACTCAGCCCTATATTGTAGAGAGGTTTATCAAACACCATGAACTACCTCTTGATTTAATTATCTTTCCATCATTGAAAATGGCACCAGTCCATGCAAACACAACCCTTCATGGAAATGGGTGGTTGGTCCTTGTTATAGGATCAATGAACATACTATAAAGATTGACTTTGGTAATATTCAAATATTTAATTTTCTCCTTACTTGGGCCAGTGGAATAAAACTCCCTCATTCTATCCCTATATTCGGTCATATCAACTAATTGAGAATGGTTATGGTGAAAGGAATCGACAGTGTTGTCCAATGAGGTGGTAAGGAACAACTGAGAAAATCCCCCTATGCTTCTTAATTCCTTAATCGATCTAAGTATTGGTAGAGTTCTTGTTGTGGGTTTCAATTGGGTTTTGGATTAAAATTTTCTAGTGCATGTTTGTTCTCATTGGGTTCCTGGTTAACGCTTTCTTTTGGTTGTTGGTTCTCACTAGATTCCATTGTAGGTGGATTATATATGGTCTGCAAATTTAAAAAAACACCTTTCACAATTTTATAATTATTACAAATTGAATAAACAATAAAAATGTATTGAAAAAAAATGTTACTTTCTTGGATGGATGCTTGAATTCCACGCTTCAATGTTGTATGGATGAGCTCTTGTGTGCACACATTCTGTTAAGACATTTTGTTGCTTGTTGTCAACCACGGGGTTGTTTAACAATAACACCTCACTAACCTTTTCTTTTTATGTTTAGAAGGAGCATATGTGCATTCCTAACACACACACACTAGGAACACGCACACGATTCTGTTGGTTTGCAACCGTGGAGGTTCAACAATGTCAAGCCAAAAGTGCATGTGCACTTCTAGGAAAGTGTGTGTGCTAATGCTATTTTCCGCTAGCGTGGTCCAATTACAATGGTTATGGAGACCATCTTCATGTGTGCACCCACTTCAGTGCCACCCATTTTATTTTTGTGAAAGATAAATTAAAATAAAAGTAAGATATATTTATTTACATAATTAATCATTATCCATGGTGATTATCCTTCCATTACTTTGTACAAATTTAAATCACAATGTAATTTCGAATAATTAATCAACTTAGGAAGATGAAATATCATGATATTACACTTTTTCATATCCTAAGCCATATCTATTTTTGTTGAAGTGTAATTACACCCAAGGTATGAAGATCACCTTCCAAAGATCATGATGTACTTGATGTTGTCCTTCATTAATGTTTTCTTCGAATTCGATTTCAAATTCACATTCATTATTGTTGTTATCACTCTAAGTTTTTTATTCTAACTCATCTTTAGAACTTATGAATTTAGTGAATGATTCCTTCTATGACTAGTTAAGGAATCCTCAATCATATCATGTTTTTCATTTGCATCACCTTGTTATACTAGGTCATTTGTATCACGAGGAGCATCAATTGTTTGCATTAGATCATATGTATCACAAGTTTTGTCAACCATATTATTAAATTGCATTCTTACCATTTCTTGCTTCTTTTTAGTTATATTTAGTTGGAGTGCTTCAATCATCTCATCCTTCAGATAAATTTCTTGATGAAGGTCAACAACCCAAATAGCCAATGCATGTAAGGAGTCAAAGTTCTTTGATTTCATGGTTAGCATTTTGCAAACGCTTTCATCCTTTACCCATTTTAGATTTTGCAAATTTATCATGCTTGCTTGAACTCACTTGGGTGCACTTGTTTTTTTTCACGCCCACTTGAACTCACTCACCTGCACTTGTTTGTTTTCATTCTCGCTTGATTTTATGTCAAATTTAGGGTGTCAGGTACAAATAATCATGCACCCCAAAATTGTGATTACAATGATTGATTTTGATGACCTCCTTATTCAATTTCAAGCATGTCTCTTTTCAAATTTTCACAAGTGTTTTGAAAGAGTTTGCAACTCTACACTTTGATTCAATTCAACGTGTTAGAGTCAATTGCTTATTATTCGCTTTATACCCTTCAATGATGAATTTAAATCTTGATTCAAAGAAGTGATTGCCAATTTGTCACTTAGTGGATTTACACCTTTGTAAGTTAAATATGCGTTGAGGACTATATACAAACATTCAAGAGAAAAACATTCACCAATGCACACAAGCACCAGGTGTACTTATAACTCATTTATTTAAACTTTAGACAAATCTAAAACACCAAACAAAAACAAATAATTTTATTATCTTTATCAAATATTAAATAAGTTTTGCAAGTTTTAAATCTATTCAATGCATTTGTTCACCATTCTACTTTAAAACAAAACAAAACATAGATTTAATAACCTCTTCTTCTCCTCTCCCTAGTTGAAAACTTCATAATTTTCTTACAAAATGCCACTCTACAATCTCTTGTGGACCAAGAAGCCCCTATAGCTTCTTTATATCATTTTCATTCAAAAGTGACCTATTTTTTTAATTATAAAATGACATGCTAAAAATCTATAAACTTTTTTGGAAACTTATTATGCCCAACTCACTCTAACACAACAACAAGAAGTTATCTATTTGTTCTCAGTCTAGCATCAACTACACGTTATCCATACATCAACTACCAGTTATTTTTTATAATTGTTTATTTCAAATTTGTAATGAATACCATAAATGAATATGGAGAGCACACTTTTCTCATTCTTGTGCAATGTGGGAAAAGCATAAATGCTAAGCCACACCAAATTCTAAATTATAAACCCCTATACATGTAATAAGGGTGGCAAACTACTCATTTAAATAGACTACACGTTAAGGTAGATGATAAATGATACTTAAGGCATAGAAAAGAGTGCTTACAACTATGCATAGAAAACAAATAAAACTTGTTTATGGCATTTAATTTGTGGCATGTCAATGTTAGACCACAATACACTTACACTTATTTCAAAACCTTTTTACCATGTTAAAGATTACATAGTTTCACTCATCCACATGTTGACTTGTCTCTTTTTAAATGCGCATGGAAAAAATTAACCAGCCTACTGTGCAGCATTTAATGCAGCAGTGCTGCAAGTTGTTCCCACCACCTACAACGGCATACCATACAGCACGCGTAGGATAAAAGACAACCAAATCACCCCACTTTTTCTCGAGGTTTTCAATAAAATTGCTCAAAATCATTTTCCAAAATTGCTATTTCATTAATCATACAAATCCAACAATAGAATTTATCTCCTTCGAACTAAATAACCAACCAATTTTAAAACGACTAGAATCATCTAAATTACAATTTAAACCATCCAAACTGCAATTTCCACGATTTTTATCTGCCAGATTCAGTCAGGTAAGGGGCGATTTAGTTGTTCCCTACACTGCATACAGCACTGCTGCCGCCGAATTATATAGGCAGAACGGCCTACAACACTTTTGTGGCCCCATTAAATACTGGGCAGCAGGGCAGATATTAATGGCCAGCCACAAGGAAGCACGTGGTGATTCTAACTTCGATTTTCATGCATGCACGTAACTTCGATTTTCATGCATGCACGCACGAGTTGATCGGTCCATAACAGCGCCTTGGGATGAATGAGATTATGCTATCTTCAGATCGTGGATTGTTGTCTTCTCACAGATCGTTGTTCATCAGTTTTGCTAGCCTGTGACTTCCTTCCGGTGGACACCACCGTTTTTAGAATCGAAATGCTACAAACAACTCGAAGAAAATTTGTGGGGCTGTGAATATAAATCCATGGATTAATGATAGATACTCGGAGAGTCGGATCGTAGATGTTGGACGCAGCTAGGTTCAAGGATTTCTGCAACATGGCGATTTATGTTGGACGCGGCAGCTAGTTTCAAGGATTTCTGCAATTGCGATTTATTGACTGATCTGTCTATTCAACCCTCAACGATCAGCCTGATGATCTCCTCGTTTGTGGTTGTTGGGTCGTTGACTAGCGTCACTGTTGCTTCACAGATGTACACATATTGGGTCACGAAAGATCCATCTAACCAATTTGAACTCACAGGGATGTCGATCATGGGATGAACTGTGGGAAGAATTTCCTTTAGATCATATTTTCATTGCTTCACTGCAACATTTGCATCTGAGCGCTAATGAACACTTCGACACAGGAATTGGCCGATTACTGAATTTCATGGCCGGCTTTAACCAAGCATTTTACAGAGAATTGAATACTGATTACTGAACTTCATGGCCGGCTTTAACCAAGCATTTTACAAAGAATTGAATACTGATTACTGAATTTCATGGCCGGCTTTAACCAAGCATTTTACAAAGAATTGAATACTGATCACTTAATAGCAAATCATGTTCTTTAGGCAAATCTGTAAATCTGTAGATGGATGAAGTACACCACTTCAGACTTTCAATATTTCACCATTTACATCAGACAAAATATAAATTAAAATTTTGGAGATCTTTACAATGAGGAAAAGCTTCAATCCATTTACTTTGTTATCATGGATAGAGCAGTTCTGATGGAAAAAGCCTTGGTCACGCGTTCTTATTTTTACCAGTGAGAGATTTCACATTATTCACACCATCCTGGATTAATGCGTTTAAAATTCAAAGTATCAAACCCATTTTTTTAATTTTTCAATATATCCCACATTCAGCAGGCTGGTTTGCATTTTATTGTCATTGGTAGTTAGTTTTTCTTATGTATCAATATCATGAAGCATCTCTCACATTGAACTTGAGTTTAACAATGATGATATTATAGAAGGTCAATAATAATATTCCTAAATGCTCCTTACCAATAAAAAAGAGCCTTAACAAACACTCAATAATGGTATTAAATCCATTCTCTATCATTATCTTAAAAACCTAAAATCATTCTCTTACATTGAACTTGAGTTTAACAATGATGATATTATATAAGGTCAATGATAATATTATAAAAACCTAAAACCATTCTTTGACATTGAACTTGAACTTGAGTTTAACAATGATGATATTATATAAGGTCAATGATAATATGCTCCTTACCAATAAAAAAACCTAAAAACACTTTTCCTAAATGCTCTTTACCAATAAAAAGAGCCTAAAAACACTTTTTCTATTTGTTAAAAAATATGTATTTTATAAAAGTTATAATATTTTTTATTTGATTAAACTAGGATAATTATGTTATATAACTATTATTATTAATTTAGTTGTACACATAAGTGGTTAGACTAACATTTATGATTTTCCTAGATAGAAGAGTGTATTGTTTATGGCAGTATTTCCAAATTTGAAATAAATAATTATAAAAGAAAATATATATATAAAAAACAAGTAGTAATTGATGTATGGATAAGTGATAGTCACATAAGAAACAAGTAAAAGATGACTTATTTGTGAGACTTAACTAGTGGCCTATTAATATTCACACGCCACAAGCTAAGTGGTTGTGCTAGTTATGTTGCACAGCTACTTATTTATTATTATTATTAATTTAAGTCAATTCTCAACAATTTAATATAGTTATTACATATTCATTTTTATTAACTAAATAACTAACATTTAAATCTAGGGTTTATTATAGGAATGAAAAATAAGCTTAAAAACTCTAATTTTTTTACACAAAACATAGTTTTATGCAAATATTTTTTAATTTTAGTTATATAGAGGGGGATTGTTTTAGAAGGAGGCGGACATTAGATGATGCTTGCTGTCGATGTTCATCTCAGCACCAAGAACTACAATTTTTAGATGGAGCGTTAGGGTTAGGTATAGCGGTCTTTAATATTACCAGATCTCTAGATTCTGGTGCGTACATCTACACCATCATTCACATAGCTCAAGAAATTGAGACCCTCACGATTTTAATCCAAACGCAAGAGTTCATAGATTGTGAGAGTGTGTGGAAACGCAGATAATTGAATGGACAAATTGTTATGAAATGGTATCGATTTGCTTGGGAGAACGAACCAGCATTCTGGCAACGGACAGACAAGTAAGCGAGCGCATGCACCAATGCATGCAATTTGCAGGCTGAGGAAAGGGCAGATGAATGAGCAGACTGGCAAGAGGAAGGAGTTATGGTAGCGCTCTGATACCACTCTGATAGGTATAACTCCCGATTCAATTTTATTCCAATGCCAATGCATATATTTATACATTTCAGCCGGTGGTTGAGATTCCGACCAGCCTATCCATATTCCTACGTAACTGTTCAGCTTCCTATTTATTTATTTACAATAATCCCTAACGGATTATATTCTAACAACCCCCCTCTTAATCCGAAGGGGTGTTCGTAAGTCCGAGCATGTTTCTGAATCTTTCAAACTTTTCTCGTCCAAGCGCTTTGGTGAAGATGTCTGCAATTTGATCATTTGTGGAACAATGTCGAAGATGGACTGTCTTGGCCTCTACATGATGTCGAATCAAATGATACTTTGTGTTGATGTGTCTGGTTCGATCATGGAATCTAGGATTCTTAGCCAGCTTGATTGCAGAAGTATTGTCGATCAATAATGGTGTGGAGTCCTCTTGTTTTTCTTGCAAATCTTCAAGTATCTTCCTGAGCCATACTATTTCTTTCGTTGCTTCAGCTGCAGCCACATATTCTGCTTCTGTTGTTGAATCTACCGGAACTAACTATTTGCGTGATCTCCATGAGACAGCTGCTGATCTAAGACTCATAGTGTATCCAGAAGTTGATACTCCTGTCTCCTTATCGCCATCAAAATTTGAGTCTGAGTACCCAATAAGTTTGAATTCATCCACTTTAGAGTACTTGAG
>LPNX011083878.1:522820-636292 GCA_001517045.1 Pseudotsuga menziesii
AGATCGAGTAGAAGCTTCTTCAAAGGAATTTGGTTCAAAGTTAGTAGATAAATTAAATTCACAATCAAATGATACATCCATGTCATCACCTGAATTATCTGCTTCTCCTCCATGTCTTTTTGAACTTCTCGTTCCCGTCTTTCCAACTTCATCCTGATGGACACTTTCAAGTGTCTTTGTGGCCCATTTAGGAATCTTCCGTGATGGTCCTGGTTGATCAGCTGGTGGGGCTTCATCATTGATTGAGAGTCTTTCAATTCTCTCAATCACATCATCCAGTTGAATCTCTTGATCAGGTGAAGTAGCAGGAACTTCTTCATGTGGGGGAGTTGGTGCTTCATATGGAAATTCCAAAGGTTGATCCAAAATAGGAATCCCCCCTTCAAGGTTTGGAATTTCATATTCATTTTCAGAAGATGTCATTGGATGAGGATAATTTTCCAAATGATCAAGCTGTCTCTAAATGGACTGGTCATTTTTATTAGTTTCAAGAAAAATGACATCTCTGGAAATAACAAGTTTCTTGTTTACCTCATCATACAAACGGTATGCCTTGGAGTATTCTTCGTACCCCAGGAAAATGCATTTTCTGCTTCGAGCACCAAGCTTGTTTCTTTGCTCCTTTGGAATCAAGGCATAACAGGTGGAACCAAAAACTCTGAGATGCCTGACTGAAGGGAGATGGCCAAAACACATTTCATGTGGAGTCTTGTTATCAAGAGCATTTGAGGGACTTCTATTTCTCAAATAGGCTGCAAATTTTACTGTATCACCCCAAAACATTAGTTTTACATTCTTGAAAAACATCATTGAGCGAACCATATTCATTATGGTTCTATTCATTCTTTCTGCTACACCGTTTTGTTGAGGATTGTAGGGAACTGTAGTCTGATGTGCAATTCCATGTTGGCGAAGATAATCTTCAAAAGCATTTGAAGTGTATTCTTTCCCATTATCAGTACGAAGTGTACCAATTTTTTATTGTGCTTGTTTTTCTATCAATGCATGAAAGTCTTTGAATGTTTGAAATGCTTCTGATTTTGTCTTTAAACAGTAAATCCAGCACATTCTTGAGTAGTCATCAACAAATGTCATAAAATACTTATTCCCATGAGCAGAAGGAGTTGGCATTGGGCCACACAAATCAGAATGCACTAACTCTAATTTCCTACTTGCTCTGAAATTAGATTCATGGAATGGCAGCTTACTATGTTTCCCTAATATACATGCATCACATTTGTTCTTCTCTTTGGGAATGGTGGGCAAACCAAATACACCACTCTTTCTCAACAAACGAAGACTGTTATAATTTAGATGACCAAATCTTGCATGCCATAATGAGCTAGATGACATATTACCTTCTCCATGCTGAGAGAGGTAGGCATAGTTCTGAAATCTTGCGGATGAACCCTTGAGCTTCAGCAGCTTTCCATCTTTGTATCCAGTCATGATGACTTGGTTGTCAGAGGACTTTCTTATTTCAACGATTCCATCAAACATGTGGATGGAATGGCCTCGCTGTCGAATCTCCACCAAGGACAACAGGCTTCTCTGCAACTCTGGAAGATAGAGAACATTCTTCAACAAGAAATCAGGGAATCCAGGCATCTTCAGTCGAATGGTGCCCATTCCCTTTGTTTTAAGGCTTGACTTATCTGCAAAGTAAACTATGCCATCTATTGTTTCATTAAGTTCTTCAAAACAATATTTTCTAAATGTCATGTGTGATGTTGCACTAGTATCAAGCAGCCAACAATCTTTGTAAGATGAAAGTGAAGTCATTTCATTAATTCCAAGATTACAATGTGCAACAATACAAGAATCAAAAGATTTACTAGCATCTTGGTCATCTTTCTTCTGGTTGTGCTTGTCTTTGATGGAGTCCCACGAAGCCCAGCACTGATCTGATGTGTGCCCAGTCTTTCCACAACGCTTGCACTGCAAATATGATCTTTTGTTGAAGTTGTTTCTGCCCCCTCTGCCTTTGAAATTTCTTCTTCTTCATCCTCTCTTGCTGCAATCTCCCTTGGAAGGGTCTTTGAACTGATTCTTTGTTTTTTGAACAAAGTCAAGGGATTCTTCAACAAGCTCGCTTGATTTCTTGATATTTCTAGACCATGTTGGATATGTTTCCTTGCCAGTGAGGACATCACTAACACTAGATGCAAAATTATGCATCTTCAATCTGGAATTTGCAACTTACAGAATACTTGGAAAAATTATGGGATGCAGGTTTAGATTCCTGCTCCTTTACAAATTACAATATGATTCTGCAGTCTATACAAATAATTTTGCAGCTTATCAATAGCTCTATATCATTAATTCAAGAGTGCTATTACATGAAAATTATATTTCAAATACAATAATACATCAACAAAATATCTTGCAGCAGACTTGTTTGTAGTAGCACAACGTGGACTCTTCAATGGCAGGTTGTATCTTTGATGAAGTCGCAACACTCTACAGAGAAGAGATAGACCCCAACTCTGATGGGACAAGGTAGCTGGCAGCAGCTTGAAGAACTTGCAGGCAGCTCCACGCAGGCAGCTTCAAGAACTTGCAGGCAGCTTCACTCAGGCAGCTCCAGGAACTTGCAGCAGTAGAAAAATTGCAGGCAGCTCCACTCAGAAAATTAGGGTTTCCACCCTAGAGAGGACGCACCAGTCTTCAGCAAGAAAATTAGGGTTCACTCAGAAAATTAGGGTTCCCTGGCAACGGCCCCATACTGTCATGAATTGGGTCATTGGAGAGAAATCACAGTAGCTCCAACGTATAATAGTCTTCAATGCAATATATATGTCCGTCTCAACGCATCAGTCCTCAACTCAATATATATATCAGTTAGCATGATATATATCAGCATCCACGCTCACCGCACCAGTCTTCAGCACATCTTCAACGCAGGATGTAGCAACACAATCTAACGCAGTCTTCAGCACTCAGTCTTCAATTTATATTACTCTTCAGCGCAGTCTTCATACCAACGCAGGCAGCTCTTCAACTTCAGTCACAGCAATGGTTCAAACAGCTCAAAACGCCAGCAACATGTATCATCACCAGTCCACTCACTGCAGAGGAGCCGTGGACAATATATGGACATTACCAGTCCACTAAAAAACTCTCAAAAAATTAAACGCAACAATGAGCAGTCCATATATTCACGAGGACATAGCACAATGCAATAGGCCACAATTCCAATGGTCTTCAACACTAATGGAACATCACTCTCCGTTCATATATATATAGATGTTTCTCACCAAGGCTGTACATGTTTCAACTATCACCCAACATCAAGCAGCAAGTATTATATATCAGTCACAATACCAGATACTCAGGCTTTAATATGCAGATTCACGCAGTCTTCAACATTATATCTCCCAGGCAGTCTTCAACGTGTTCACTCAGAAAATTAGGGTTTCTGAGCAGAGCATAGACAAACATCGGCTTTTAGCAAGCCATCGAACAGACAGCGTAGACGATTTGAACTGCAGTAAATCCTTCAAGTTAAAAATAATCCATACTTTCGAGATACGTTCTTGTTGGCGACCTCAAGTGGGATAAACCACACTTAGTATCACAATATAGATTAAAGACAGACCCATTTTTTCTGAAATAAATTCAGAGATAGAAGTACACGAACTAGCGGGTAAAAGTGCTGGACACCCGACGAACTGTGCCCTAATTTGCAGACAACGAAAGTAAATACAGAGGGAGCTATAGTTTCGTAAGCATGAACATCATTTCACAACTGCAGGAGCAGGTCAAGATAATTGCGGAAATAACCTTTAACACTATTGGTACACTACAAAGAGATGCCCCAACCATGCAGTCATTATATCTATAAGCACGTTCTAGCAGACAAGAGCAAGTAGGACTGGAAAAACAATGAATATCGCTGATCTTGTAAAGGATAGATGGACTGGTAGGTAGAATGGATTCAACATGTAGAGGGAGTTTGAGTGGATGCATGATGAGACAGTTTAGAAATTCGTAGCAGTATACTCAACGCATGAAACGCACCAATTCATACCTCAAACGCAGGTTTGGAACCATAATGCATACAATGAATGCACGCAGAGGCAGACTGACGGAGCAAGCAGCCTGGCAATGGACTGGCATGCAGAATGTCAGGACTGAAATGGAGCAGGCAGGAGTTACGGCAGGCAGGCAGCCAAGCTCTGATACCACTGATAGGTATAACTCGCGATTCAATTTTATTCCAATGCCAATGCATATATTTATACATTTCAGGCGGTGGTTGAGATTCCGACCAACCTATCCATATTCCTAATTAACTGTTCAGCTTCCTATTTATTTATTTACAATAATCCCTAACGGATTATATTCTAACATATAGATTATTTTAATTTTAATTATATTTATATTTTAACATAATCGAAAACTTTTAATATCAAAATTTCATAGTTTATAGGTTCAAGTAAAGAAGAGTAAGTAGGTATAGGTGTAAACTAGCAGATATTGATAAAAAAGATCTGTTATTCCATAAACAAAAAGATTTCATACATCCCATTAATATCTAACTTCACCACACCATGACCTTACTTAACAAAAAAACAAAAAAGCTGTTTTAAAAACCCAAAGAAAACGAAAAGGGGATTTTAAAACCCCATAAAGAAAGGTCTGAAACTCTGTCTATGTGGCGCGTCTGTCTATGTGGCGCGTGCTATATATTTCTCACGTAAGAACATAGGCTGCCATAGTAAAATCTCTCTTTGGTCGCATGCTTGATTGAGTCGAAGATCTGTGGGAGCAGAAAAACGGGCTGGGAAGAAGAACCCTATTTTCAGTTAGGGGGCTTTGTCAAAGAATGGTGGAAAATCATTCAGAAAATTCAGAAGACTCGTTAGAGTTTATAATTTGCCAGGTGCTTAAGCTGACGGCAACCGGCGAGAGCAGAGCGAGGGGCAATGTTGCATCAGCGGCAGAAGCGGAATCGGAGGACTTCCGCGGCCCGTACCCCAACCCGTCAATGGAAGAATCCGAGAAACACCATTCGCAGCAGCAACAATTGTCCATGGCCGCTGCGAGCACAGGAGGCCGAGGTAGCAGGCGGGGCGAATGGAAACGCAAGCTCAAGGAGAACTTTGAAGGATTTGATCAGCTTTCGGAGTCAATGAAGAAATCGAGGAACTCAAGCTGGAGTCCAAGGCCAGTGCACCATTCCCGGCAACAACAACTGTTCGAGGCCGCTGCGAGCACGGGTTTCCAACAACATCTGTTCGAGGCCGCTGCGAGCACAGCAGTTCAATGTAGTAAGCGGGGCAGGAAGCCCCTGAGGGTGTTGCGTGATATCCCTGAGAAGAAGAAGAGAGGACGGAAAATCAAGGTCAAGGATGACCTAGAAGAATTCGGGGCCTCGGAGTCAAAGGAGTGCAAATTAATGGGGGTGGATTCTAAACCTGAGAACAAGAAGAGGGGACGGAAAAGCAAGGTAAAGGATTACCCAGAAGAATTTGGGGTCTCGGAGTCAAGGGGGTGCAATTTAATGGGGGCGGATCCTAAACCTAGTTACAGTCTGGCGGAGGACCAAAAACTGAACGCACCAGCACAGAAAATTCCGGGGTTAACATGCCATCAATGTAAGCGAAATGACAAAGGCAGTGTAGTCCACTGTAATAAAAGGCACTGTAATAAAAAGTACTGTCATAAATGCATTGAAGCATGGTACCCTTCGCGAGGACTAGATTATATCGCGGAGGCTTGTCCGTATTGTCGGGAAAATTGTAATTGTAGAGCGTGTTTACAGAAAAATCTAAAGGTCAAAGTGGAGAGGTTCAGCGTAGCTGACAGGGTCCATTTTCTGCAGAAAGTAATTCACAGCGGGCTCCCTGTGCTGAATGACATTCGAAGTGAAGAAATCCAGGAACTCAAGCTGGAGGCTAGGATTCAGAATAAACCAGTACAAGAACTGAAGATTCCTGAGGATGCTCTCCATCCTGAGGAGCGTCAAATATGTGACCAATGCAAAGTATCTCTGGTCAATCTTCACAGAAACTGTGATGATTGTCATAACTATGATCTTTGTCTTGCATGTTGTCGAAAGTTTCGGGAGCGATCACAGACTGGACCTGACTCAACAGTTGAGAAGGAACATTCTTCGATCCCATGCGGGCGTGATAGCTGCTATGGATTGTTGAAATTGAAGTGCACGCCTTTTGGGCCAAATTGGGTTGCAAAAATTCGGAAAAAAGCACTAGACATTGTCAGTAATGCTCAATTTCCAACCGCATTGACAGATTCGAAGACATGTTCTGTGTGTTTGAAGCTTAATTCTGAGCTTTTTTCTGATAAGTTAAGAAAAGCAGCTAACAGGAAAAAAGGCAAAGACGACTATTTGTATTGCCCAACCGTTCAGGATGTCAAGGGCGAGACTCCTGAGCATTTTCAGGACCACTTGAGAAGAGGTGAGCCTGTTATTGTCAGAAATGTATTGGAAAATACTAAAGGCCTGAGTTGGGAGCCCATGGTCATGTGGCGAGCATTCAGGGAGCCCAGGGAAACCAAGGAGAGCAGAAAGCCGAAAGACTCAAACGAAGTTTCTGTCATTGATTGCAGCAATTGGCAAATGTTTAATATCAATATACGTCAATTCTTTACAGCTTATGAAGAGGAAGCTGGGTGTCAAGATAATCCATTGCCGCGGATGTGGAAGTTGAAGGATTGGCCTCCCGCAGAATTTTTCGAGGAGCGTCTACCACGACATTGTGCTGAATTTATCAGTGCTTTACCTTTCAAGCAGTACACAGATCCTAAATCTGGGATTCTAAATCTCGCCACAAGGATTCCAGAGGGCTATGCGAAACCTGATTTAGGTCCCAAAACGTACATAGCTTTTGGCAGAAGGGAAGAACTTCCTGAAGGAGGGGATTCAGTCACTAATTTGCACTGTGACATGGCTGATGCTGTCAACGTTATAATGCATACCGCCGAGGCCTCAGCTTCCCGAGAGAAATTGGGAGAAAACTACAGTCGAAGTGATGGGCTGCCAATGATTTCAAGAAACATGGAAAACAAAAATGCCGAATCTGGAGATGCTCTTTGGGATATTTTTCGGAGAAAGGATACACCCAAATTACGTGCTTATCTGAAGAAACACAAGGGAGATTTCAGGTACTATAATAATTTGTCTCATTTGGATGTTCAGGATCCTATTCATGATCAACTTTTTTACCTGAACGCGGAGCATAAGAGGAAGCTGAAAGAAGAATACGGAATAGAGGCATGGACATTTGAACAACATCTTGGCGAGGCCGTCTTTATTCCGGCTGGTTGTCCTCATCAAGTTCGAAACCTCAAGCCATCTATTAAAGTTGCCCTCGATTTTGTATCTCCTGAGAATTTACCTGAATGTATTCGATTGACTGAAGAGTTTCGCTCGCTTTCAGATGATCACCCCTCTCAGGCAGACAAGTTAGGGGTGAAGAAGATCGTTGTGTATGCAGTGGAATCGGCCGCGAAGGAATTGAAGGATCTCGTCGAGGAATCAAGCTAGGGAAAGAGACTGGTCTTGTAGAAAATGTGGATTCAACCCTGCTGCCTTTGCGCCTGTGAGTTCCCCAATCTTTTGCAAACCCTAATTTTGCTTCTGTGTTGAAAAAAACTGCCAAATCCTTTTTCTTTCTGTTATGAAAAAGTTTGGCAGATTCAATCCTCATCCCTCAATCATTTGTACACCGTTTTGTTTCTTTCTGCTGTGGTGTCACGTCTTTGAGTGCCCTGCGCTTTTGAATAGGTTTGCCAAACCTATTGATAGTGTTGTGAAAGGTGGCGTGTGTTTCTTAAAAATCAGTTTTATGCAGTTTTCAACCAGTGAGATGAATATGTAAGGCGGTTTAATATATTCTCATTTTTCATTTTAATATTCACACCATCCTGGATTAATGCTTTTAAAATTCAAAGTATCGAACCCATTTTTATTTTTCAATATATCCCACATTCACCAGCGTCAGGTTTGACAAGGATTTGTTGGATCCAATTCTTGCAGCAATAAAAACTACATAATTATTCGAGCGTCAGCGTGATAGTTTTTTCTTGCTGTGTGATACTAATGGATAGAAAGGATATTTTTATTGGTCACTGCGATAAAAGAGACGAAGCTATTTTTATTTTTAATTTTAATTTTGTTTTTTGGAAAAAATATAGCCGTCAACATACAATGAAAAGCTTTTCCAAAATATATAAATGAATATTTGCATTTTAACTCAATACTCATATAAGATTTTTCCCCATGAAACATATATCCTATCTTATTATTCATTTGAAAAGAGAATTAATATATTCTTCATGATGTCTTATAACTGCTGAGATGAAATCAAAAGTCAGAGTAAATTGGTAGTGGTCTGCAATATTAATATTAATGAGAATGCAATATTAATATTAATAAGAATATGAGATATATGATAGTGTCTTTTTCATTGTGCTTCTAAATGGACGCTGGTTTGTATTTTATTGTTATTGGTAGTTAGTTTTCTTATGTATTAATATCATGAAGCATCTTCACTTTCTTAAAAACTACTATTATACTATAGAGCAAATAAATAAGATAAAAATTAGTGAAAAATGATTAACTTCATTCTTTATCATTATCTTCATAGTAGTAATGATATTAAATCTATTTTTTTTAATGATTAATGAAGACCAATAATGATATTAAATCCATTCTCTATTATAAGGACTTGGAGTTTAACCTATCTTATTTACAAAAATGTTCCTTCAAAATAAAAAAGGCCTAAAATCATTCTGTAACATTGATACCAATGATGGTATTAAAGTTTAAACCCATTCTCTATCATTAATGGTTATGTCAATGATGGAACTTGAGTTTAACATATCTCATTTAAAAAAAAGGTTCCTACAGGCTACAAATAAAAAGAGCCTGAAACCACTCTTTTTTTTTGTTAAAAAATATCTATTTCATAAAATTTCATAATATTTTTATTTTCGTTAAATTAGGATAATTATGTTACATAAGTACTTTTGTTATTAGTATTAGTATTCCTTTAGTTACACATATAGGTGGTTGGACTAATGTTTATGCTTTTTCTACATTGCACTAGGATTAGACAAGTGTATTGTTTATGGCAGTATTTTCAAATATGAAATAAAGAATTATAAAATAAAAAATAACATAAAAAATAACTAGTAGTTCATGTGTGGATAAGTGGTAGTTGATGCATAGATAAAGCTTAGTTAATGCATGGATAACAATGCATAGATAAATCTTAATTGATGCATGGATAACATGATGCAAGTTGGTGACAAATACACATAGAGAACAAGTAAAAGATAACTTATTTGTGGGACTTAACTTGTGGCCTATTAATATTCCTAGGCCGCAAGTTAAGTGGTTGTGCTAGTTATGTTACATAACTACCTTTTTATTCTTATTATTATTAATTTAAGTCAATTCCCAACAATGGAAAATAAGCTGGAAAAACTCATTTTTTTTACATATATCATAGTTTTATGCTAATATTTTTAAATTTAGTTATATGAATCATTTTAATTTTAATTATATGGATATTTTAACATAATCTAAAACTTTTAAGATTAAAATTGTATGGTTTATAGGTTCAAATACTCAGAGGTAAGGTAGATATAAGTGTAAACTAGCAATTATTGACAAAAGAAGTCTTTTATGTGATAAACAAAAAAGTTTCATACACCAAATTATATCTAGCTTCACCATGATCTTAAAATTTGATTATTATTATTATTATTAAAATTTATAATAAATTAAAAATTGAACTACAGTTTTTAATAATTTAATATCTTAACAATAGACCCACACTTAGATCTATTGATAAGTTACCTAACTAATTTACAATTTTCAATAATTTAATATATTAAGAAATAAAAAGACCTAATTAGATCTATTCATAGGTGATCTGCTTAATATATGACCCCGAGGTTAACGAAAAAACAAAAACAAAAACCAAAAAGCAGGATTTAAAAAAGTTGAATTTTCTTTATTATTGTTTAGATAATATCTTAAAACAATTAGCCACTAGAAGATCACGGAAAGAACAACATGCACAAAAACATAAGAGCACAAGAACACAGAGATTTTCCTTGGGGAAACCACAAGGGAGAAAACCCCTCAAAACTTCCTCAGTAAAGAACTCAATCAGTGCAGTGTAAAACTTCAGACGACAGCTTCCTCCTTCTTTTTGGTGCGCTACCACTTCTCTCTCTTGCTAAGAACAACTTGAGTGAGTGAGTACAAATGAAGGGAGGTGCCTCCTATTAATATTCTTCTGTTGACTTGGCCTCTAACTTAGTGGGGCCAACCTCACTAGCTATCAGGGTCGACTTGTCCAACTGGACTTTACAAATAGCATTTATTATAATGACACTTAGGTACTAATGACCCAACTTACATCCAGAGATTTACATTGCTTATTTGGATGACTTTGATAAGACCAAAATCATCTCCCTAAGGAGGAATACAATACTACTTGGAATATCTTTCGAAGTTACAATAAATTAACACTCCCTCTTAACTAAGAAGGTATTCAACATATGCTACTGTAAATGTACAATTGTCTGGTGAGACTTTATATGTCATAGGAATTTTTGGAACATTTGTCTAACATATTCATCATTGATCTCAGCTGGAACATCTTCTGTAATCTTCATATTTTGTATCTTCTTCTTGTAGTCTTCGTCTTTCATACATTCTCGAACATCTTCTATTTGTCTTTGTCATCTTCTGGATCTTCTTCTTGTAGTCTTTGTCTTTCATACAATTTCGATAATATTTTATTTGTCTTCTACTTGAATCAGCTTCTGAACCTTCTTCTGTAATGTTAGTATGTGAATACTGAATCTTCTTCTTGAAAAATCATTATATGAATACTGAATCATCTTTGGTCACATCAGTATGTGAATACTGAGTCTTCTTTGTTTCTATTATCTGCAATATCTGTGTAAGGATATTGACAACATCAACAATCATCATCAGCTTGTTAGTGCTAAAGACTTAACCATAACTCATGCTAGAGCATTATCTGCATAATTAGCATAGAGATGCTGGAACATCAATATCATCATCAGTATATGAATACTAAAGTAATATGTAACTATAATTATTAGTGTATCATTATCGATACGGACTTAATCAATCATTGATCAAGAAGCAAACATACATCTTAATAATAACAACATTATAATTATTGACAGCCATCATCATATCAAAAAATCATCAAGCATGACATCAATCATCAACATCTTAGTAGTAAGTATATACTATATCAATCATCAAGCCTTTCAGTAATCAACAATCATTAACTACTAACAGTATCTTCAGCAATCATCAAGCATCTCATCTGTCATCAACAATCAGTATAGTAATACTTTAACAATCATCAACAATCATCAACAAATAATAGTATAGCAATATTGTAACAACTATCAAACATCTTAGCAGTCATCAATAATCAGTATAGCAATACTAGAACATCTGTCAGGATTTTCAGCAGTCATCAACAATCAGCAGTTAGAAATACTGTAACAACCATCAAGCATCTCAGCAGTCATCATTCAGTATAGTAATACTGAAACATCTATCAATATTTTCAGCATTCACTAACAATCAATAGTATAGAAATACCAAGGATACATCTTTCCCTTCATCTTCTTTGGAGCAGCATCACGGTGAGTTATCTGTGGATCCATCTGGGCATTTTGTCTAACTCACTAACTCTTTTGAGCCAAACAAGCATAGTTAGATAGATGGATCTCCCTAAGGACCAAATAATCCTTGTCTGGATTACTAACCCTTTCGGACCAAACAATCCTAGCCATACATACTAATCCCCCTAGGATCGACAAGTCTTTAGTATGGCTTACTAACCCTTTTGGGGCAAACAAGCCTAGCCATATGTACCCTCCCCTAGACTAACCTACTCACCACTACATACAACATCTGTTGTCACACCCTCTTTCGAGAGAGGTCCTTTCGAAATAGACCAAGCTTGTCTTGAAAGTATTCAAACTTTACACAAGCCAGAGGCTTAGTCAAGACATCTTCTACTTGTTCCTTAGTGGGAATATACTTGAGATTTACAGCTCCCTTCTGCACCATATCCTGTATGAAATGATATTTGATCTTAATGTGTTTCGACTTATCATGAAATACGGGATTCTCTGTCATCTTGATGCAACTTTGATTATCACAAAGGATATCAGTGGCATCTATCTCTACATCGAATAATCCTGACAACATATTTTGAAGCCATACTGCTTCATTGCAGGCTGAGCATGCTGCAATGTATTCTGCCTCTATTGTACTAACTGCAATATCGGTCTGCTTTCTACTAAACCAAGAGATCATGCCAGATCCCAAACTGAAACACCATCCTAATGTACTTTTCCTATCTTTGGCACTTTCGCCCCAATATGAGTCTGTATATCCATGCAACTTGATCTCTCCACTGGATGTATATCTGAGCCCATAATCTAAAGTTCCCTTTAGATACCTCATCACATGTTTTGCACCAATTAGATGAATGTGTTTAGGATTCACCATGTACTGACTTAAGGTGTTTACTGCAAAACATATATCTGGTCTAGTATTGGTGAGGTACATCAAAGAACCAATGATCTGTCTATATAGTGTGGCATCAACAGCTTCTGAGATGTCATCATTCAATAGCTTAAAACTATTAGTCATTAGAGTAGTCATATCTTTACAATATAGCATTCCAAATCTTTTCAAGATTTCAATAGTATACTTTCCTTGATTCAGAAAAGTCTCATCTGAATGTTTCCATACTTCAAGACCTAGAAAGTAGTGCATCATTCCAAGGTATTTGATTTCAAATTTTGCAGCAAGCCTCTTCTTACATTCAAGAATTGACTTATCTTCTCCCATCAAAAACATATCATCTACATATAGTAACAAGATTAAAATTCCATCTTCATCCACCTTGTAGTAAAGGTTGGAGTCTGCTTTACTCTTAGTGCTTTAATCCATAATATTCTTTCTTTAATCGACATACACGAGTCTTTTGATCATTTATCTTGAATCTTTGCATTTGTTCGATATAAAATTCTTCTTCAATCACTCCATTTAGGAATGTCATCTTTACGTCCATTTGATGTAGCTTCCATTTCATGTTGGAGGCCAAAGCAAGAACAGTTCTTATAGAGGTGTATCTAGCTATTGGGGCAAAAGTGTCTTCATAATCAATTCCCTCTTTTTGAGAGAATCCTTGGGCTACAAATCTGGCCTTATATTTTTCTATACTTCCATCTGCTGAGTGTTTGGTTTTGAATATTCATTTAGAGGATACCACTAAATTGTCCTCTAGTCTAGGTACTATTTCCCACACATCATTCTTCATAATAGATTGATATTCTTCGACCATAGCATCAGCCCACTCCTTTTGTTTTATTGCTTCTTCAAAATAGGTTGGTTCTTTATCAACTAGATCACTCATCAAAGCCATGTAACTGGGGTATGAATTTCGGATGGCTCCTTTAGGAGCACCAAGTCTTTTTGCTTCTTCAATTGCTTCATGATCCCATGTAGGTTTTCTCTTTTGAGAAATTAGTTCACTTGGTAAATCTTCAGGTAGCTGAGGTTCAGTCAAATCATGCTCTTTAGGTATCGGGTCTTCTTCTTTAACTTTGACTTCTTTAGGACTTTCAATGGTTTTGAGAGTTTCATGCTCCTATTCATCTTCTTTGTATTTTCTTGATTTCTTGAAGGATGAATCTTCATCAAATGTAACATCTCTTCTAAGTTCAATTTGATGGTACCGAGGGATATATATTCGGTAGGATTTTGACTATTCACTATATCCTATGAACAATCCTTTCTTTCTTGAAGGATCTAATTTTGATCTCTTCTCCTTGGGAATATGAATGTATATAAGACAACCAAAAATATTTAGATGAATTACCTCTAGTCTTTCGCCAGAAAACATTTATTTTGGAGTTCTATTCTCAAGAGTACTGTGACAGATTCTATTTTGAATATATACTGTTGTCCTTGCTGCTTTTGTCCATAGGTACATTGGAAGATCTTGATCATGTATCATAGCTTTCACAGCTTCCACGATGGATATGTTCTTTCTTTCCATCACACAAGTTTGTTGTGGATTGTAGGGAATGGTGAGCTCCGTCTTAATTCTGACCTCTTTAAAGAAATCATTGAATTCATTTGAAGTAAACTCTCCTCCATTATCAATTTTCCAAGTGAGTTGGTTTCCTAACCAATGAAATGGTTTTTAAAAACTCTACCAGATATTGGAAGCCAAAGACACAATCTTATTTTCTTTCCTATCACATTCCTCCATAGAGAGATTCCTTAAATATTTATCCCTACGAACATATGTTGGCCTCTTTCTCCTTCTTGTCTCGACATGCAGTTCAATCAACAACATAATACCAACAAGACACAAAAAGACATCAGCCTCACAGAGCAAGCTAAGTTGGAAGTGCTCGTGAAGCAGGTGCAATCTCACTCGAGATATCTTAATGGATAACTACCAGAACCATGTTTCCGCAGTTGGCGAGGGATTATAGTCCCTTGGTGCGTGACCAAGGTGCTTGACAAAGACAATGGGATGGAGTCTTTCACTATGCGACAGCGGTGCAACCACGTGCCACAAGTCACCTGCATGACACGACAGTGTCCTTAAACCTTAACGAATGGTGCAACTTGTGCAATGCAACCAATTCCTTACACTCTACAAACAATGTGCAGCTTATATTATACTTAGCAGATTAACCATGAACTCATACACAGTAGTTTCGACAATACTTTTAAAAAGTCATGCATTCATACTGCGACATACATTCAACAAAAAATGTAACTGTAATAAGGTAGATAAGCAAACATTCACATAAACATTCACCTTTCAACAACATTCATCCATATAACATAGGAAATAATGTGGAAACCCATCTAGGAAGCAAGGTGCTCTTCATCTGGCATGAGAAATATAGGTAGCACCTTGCATCCTACAACTTGCAGACTATTCTTAAGATATGTCTTTTTGAATCAATCTTCTTGCTCTCATGATGTATAGTTTATTGATTCTATCTACTACTACTGATCTGCACACAACTAGGATCGACTCTTCTACTTTACTAGCAGTCTGCGCACATAGCTACAAGATCCACAGCTCCATAGGACCACAACCTTCTACTTCTATCAGACTCTCCTCTGAGTCAACTACTGACTCTAACTAAGTCTACCTCTCCAAGCTAACAACAACAATACTACTAGAGCTAAGCAAATCTAATCTATCCCTTATACAGAACAAGTTCCTCCTATTTATACTATTTTCCAGACCACGCAGGGCCGACTGAGTACTACTTATTTATTACAGACTTAAGTAGTTACAAAATATCTCTGTTACATTAAATTTCACCCCATACCTAGCCACAAAATTCCTGCATGCATTTAACCACAGCCTTAACTAGCCGTGGAAACGTCCTTCAGCTCGTCTGTAACAGTCATAATTAGCCGCAAAACTATCCTTCTATCTTATGCTGGCTCATCCTTATGCAATCTTCTTTGACTTCTTCTTGTTCAGCATTAGCTCTTCTACCGACTCTGGATGCACTTTTCCTCATCGTACCGACCCTGTCACAGCTTTCTCTTCTCTATGCTTCCTTTCCTACCTTTCTCCGTTGTGTGCATGTTTGATCTTTCTATGTCAATTCATTTGATTCCTTCTTGAACTTCTTTTCCCTTGTCATGTGTGCACTTTTCTTCCTTTTCTTGCGTGTCTCATTCTTCCTTGTGCACTTTTCCTGGCCCAATAGGCCCCCAACACTCATGTGGCTCATCCTGAGCCACTAAGAAAAAACTGGATATCTCCACAAAAATGTGTGACTGCTCATGAATTAAGGCTCCATCTTGGGCTTTGGCCCAGGCTATGTGGGAGGACCAACCTTGTCTTGCAATTCCTTCACCATTTGTTGCACTCTAGAAACTTCTGTTGCTACTTCCTCCGCCTATGCAGCCAACTGCTCCACACGGTTAGAATTGATATGTTTTGATGATCCTGTCTCTAGCGATTGCACCATATGTTGAATTTTCTGCTGCACAGGCTGAATAACGCCTGTGAGAGGCGCTGCTTCTGATTGGTGTGCCTCCACCTCCGCTTCCCTAGTCCACTCTTGGTCATGGAGAGCATGGAATTCTTGCTACAGCTGTTTGATCTCTTCCATCTTCGTAACCTTTTCTTGAAATGACAGCTTCTTCATCTCTACCTTTGTCGTGTTGATTTTCTTGTCAGCTTGCCTCAATCTTTCCCTGATCTTTTCTGCAATCTCATCTTCTAGAAGTGCTTCCCATATCGTGGAAATAGCTTCAATTGCCTTTGCGCAGAGGTTTTCCCCTTCACTAATCTTTCTAGCAGCCTCAAATGATACTCTTCTTCGCTCTTCGAGAACCTTAGGAGGTGTGCTTGGTACCTGCCTTGCCTGAAGTTCCTCAACCTGCTTCTTTAGCTTCGTTGCAATTCGCGACAGCCAGGAAAGCTTGCTAGTTGAATCTTCATCTTCCTGGCCCTCTTCTGGTGGGAAGTATGCGATCACGCCCTTAATGGCTTCAGCTAGTGCAACGCGGTTGTGTTCTCACGCATCGATTTCTTGCTCCTTCTCTTTTAGTAGGGCCTTGTGCTACTTGGAATTCCTTTGTTGTTTCATTTCCTGATAGGAAAAATCATTCTCTCTCAGCCATATTTCTGTCGCTGATTCTTGTTGTAGCTCATAGACTTCACCCAATGAAATCTTGGAGAATTCGATCTGCAATGTTGCAAACTCCTTGACAACATCATCAAAGGCACCTGTCGTCGTTCCCGTCCCCATTACGCGTCCGTGGATTTGTACTTTGATTGGCAGCACTAGCTCTGGCGTAACTAACGGTACGTTGGGATCCACAGCATACATTTTAGCCTCAACTGTGGTTTTGACCTCATTAATGGTGTCAATGAACTTATTGAGGTGCTCTGCAACTTGACCAGCCATGTTTGCCTGTTATGTGTTCATAACTTCAAGGATTTTCTTGGAGACCTTGGCTACAACATTTGCTAGCTGTTGAACATCATCCTCAGTTAATGTGTTTATATTAGCCTCTTTGTTGGATTTTCTCTTCTTGTACAATGGCCTACACTTTTTTTGTTGTTATTTTCGATGATTGTAGTTCTCCTTATTAGTAGGCATCTTTTCTTCATCACTTTGATAGGAGCCACCATCACTGCTATTATCATTGTTTTCTTCTTGCGACTAGTTGTCTTGACTGTCGCCTCCAATGTTTCCTTGGCCAATTCTAGCATCGCTTCCTGCACCAGCATTTCCACCTTGGTTAGCTAGTGGGTCTTCTTGGTTTTACTCTTCAGGCAGTGGCTCTACCAATGGGTCGTGCCATTCTTCATGCCACTCCGTGACAATGGAATCCACATCATCATCCGTGATTATGAACCCTGCCTGAAATGCCTGCTTGTTCAGGTCCTTATTCGGCTCCAAAATCATGTTATGTGCTCCCACCTAAACATTAATGAAAGGAGCATACCTGTGCACCATCACCGTCCGAACTCTGTGGGATCGCTTGATAACATCGTGCAGCACCTCGGCATGTAGAAAAAACTCAATGTTACTATCCTTCTGGTGGATCTTATTTTTCTCATCCCCCCACAGGTTCTGGTACTTTGTGCCATGGAAAGGTAGTGGGTCATCCATTTGTACATAGTTTGGTGGTTTGGCCCACAAGGTGAATGGGATCAGGATGAGCAGTCGGGAGTAGTGGAATTTGTACTTAGGGTCCTCCTGGGTCTATTCTACATCGTCGATTAGTTCATTCAGCAAGAACTATGACCAGTTGAAAGTCACACCTTGTGTGCATTTCTCTGCGATTTCTACCGCTCTAGCGGTGCATCCATTTTTCCTCATCTTGTGAAATAGCTTGCACGGTAGGATCCTTGCCGTGAACCACACTCCAGCGTCTTCAAAGAGGGGAATCGATAATCCCCTAGCCGTGCACTAAAGCTTATACTTCATTTCATCTTAGTGGTATCCCTATTATGGCGCAAATACGACACAGGGTCATGTCCTTTCTTTGGCAGTCCTGTAATGGACGAGAAAAGCTCGATGTCGATCAAGTATGGTCAATTGAGCCATAGGAACCCTCTATGCAAACAAACCAAGAGTTGTTTCACATATGTATTGTCTTGTAGCCATGGCCAAAATGCGGCATGAACAACAAGTTCATCAATCCTGTGCGGTCGACACCAACAACCCACTTCATTAGCTTTAGAACCTCGAGACCATCAGCCTGGTTTGATCCGTGACAGTGTAGTTTGTTCTTTCCAAACCCTCCTACTGTCGAGTGTCAAAATTCCTTGAAATTTAACTTGGCGAGGTTTGGCATTATGTGAATTAGCAGGGGTACGCACTTAGGGATCCAAGGTGCTACTAAAAATGTATTGGCTTTCATGGGCAGTGACATTGGCTTTTCCTCAGCTCTCCTTAGTCGGACATAATGTGGGAAGTTTTCATCTTTCTCCTTAGCTTGCGGGTCTCTATGGGGTGGCGAGTCCTCCTCCATCAACTCTTCCTCAAGAACGTCCTCCTGCATGGTTTGTTTTCCAGGATCATCCACAACGGCCTTAGCCTCATGTTTCTTTATCATTTATGGCTGGGACAACTCTCCAACTGCTCTCCCCCCAACCTACCTAGGCTCTCCGATAGGTTTTGTAGGTGCATTTGGTGGCTTCTAAACAGGGTTCGACACAGGGCGCAAAATAGGGGGTGGAACAGGGGTCAGGCCAGGCGCAATAATAGGATTCTTTCTTACTCGGGCCATGGGGTCAAGTTCTGGCTCTCAGTCTGGTTGTTGTAATTCGGGCGAGTCAATATCTTCTTTAATTAGACAGCCCAAGGGGATAGTCACTTTGAATAGCTCACTTGCATTGGAGATCTCTATTACCATGGGTGTCGGCTCTCACTCTGTGACCGACTTCATCTCTATAACTCTCAGCTCTGGTTCTCTTGGCTCTCTCTATGTGCGTAAAATATTGTTTGATGTAAAAGCCTTGTATATATACTCACCTATGCATCCTGCATTTGTCATACGATGTGAGGTCGAGGTCTAATCAATCACATGGGATTCTTGGCAGACGCATTCCTTAATTAACTCAGGAACTCGAGTGCTCCATTATACCTGTCAGCACAGTTATGGCAGTTATGTCGTGGACGGCTGATGGGACGAAAAAAAACACCGTCATTCTTCTCATATTTCATTGAATTAATGACGCTTAGTTGTCATAACCGCCGCAATATTTTCTAGATATTTGCACTTTAATTTTGGCCAGCATGTTGTTTCCACTTTTTTTAGCACTTTCCACCTTTGGGCTTGTGCTTTCAGCTGGTTCCACCACATATGTGCGAAAAAACAATTTCCACCTCTTTGCTTCTTTTTTTTTCATGCGCAACGCGATTCTAGCCAAGGATGTTATGGCCATCATAGTATGGTTTCAGGAGACTTCCATTCACCATACCTGTGACATAAATTCCATCTAGTCTCTATAGTTTTATTGCACTCGCATTAGTGATGTGCACAATCACATATGGACCTAGCCAATGTGTCTTTAGCTTACCCGAGTGTTTGAAAAATTTGATGTCATACAGAAACACTAGTTACAGTCCGATTATGAATGGTTTGACCTGGATATGGCGATCATTCCATGATTTTTGTCTTTGCTTCTTGACAGTCTGATGAAATCATGTGAAGAAGCATTCCTCTTCCATATGAATGAGCTGCAACAACCTCTGTTCGACAACATCTCCGTCGATCATCTCTGTCAGTGCAACAGTCCATATAATTGGCACGATATACTCGTCTAAATGGGGTGTGCCCTGTCAATCTCTTGTAAGTTGTACGATATTCCCATAGCACAACTGATACTTTGTGAGCCCAGTCATCTCGACACACATTACATACCTTGGTCAATGCGTTTTACAGAATCTTGTTAAAATCTTTGACCGTTCCATTCGCCTAAGTATGATAGGGGGTCATCTTCTTATGCTGGATCTGGAACTCTGCAGTAAGCTCAGCTTCATTCCATCTAGTTAAATATTCCATCGCAGTGATAATGTAGCATGCACTAGTCTTTTTCCCTGGAGGACTGATTAGACCCACAAAATCAAAAACCCATTTGTCGAAGGCTTACATTGTTATCTGTGGTGCAATTAGCGTCTCATCATGGTGTGATGGTTTTCCTATTCTCTAGAAGATACCACAGTGTCTGCAAAAGCTTTTATTATCCATGTGTATGGTTGGCCACCATAGTCCTGCCTGCAATATCTTGCTCATAGTTTCCTTTCCCGTGTAGTTTCCACCTGCGACACCAACATGTGCTTCACTCATAACCCACGGTCTCTCATAATAAAAAACACAGTGGTGCAGTATTTCATCCATGCCCAACTTGTACAAGTGTCCAGCGATCAATGTAAAATCAATAGCTCTGACTACCAAGTGTTTCTTCTAACTAGTGGAGAATCTGGAGGCGCATAGCCTGTACTAAAAAAGTGGATGATTACGTTAAACTCCTTGTTCTGATCTTCCATCATAGTGACCGCAAACAATTGTGCATCAGGAAAATTATCTTCTAGGCTAGTTGGTTCTTCACCACTTTCTATCCTTAACAGGTGGTCTAGCCCAACATTCATTTTACTAGGTTTAACAATGACCTCAAAATCAAATTCTTGAAACAAGAGAATCCATTGACAAATATTCCTCCCCAACATTGGCTTTTTGACTAGGTATTTCAGCGTTGAATGATTAGTGTACATATGAAAATGTCCACCCAACAAGTAGTGTTGAAACTTTTGAAGTGCATAGACCATAGAAAAGGCCTTATCATTCCGTTGTCATGTAGTTATTTGCTGTCGTTGGCAGTTTTCTGCTAGCAAAAGTAATAGGGTGGTCAAGCGCACTCTCTCCTAGTTGTGTTAATCCTATGTTGAGCACGACAGATGACGCGTTGACATGAACATGGAACTCCTTCTTCCAGTCAGGGAACACAAGTATCGGTGTAGTGGCCATCTTGTTCTTCAGTTTTTCCAAGCATTCCTAGAAAGCAGGTGTCCACTAAAACTTTGCATCTTTCTCCAATAGTTTCTCCATAGGTGTAGTGATCTCTGCATACACTCTGATAAACTTCCTATAGTAGCCTATATGTCCTAGTACTGATTTGAGTTGCGTGACTGATGTAGGTGGTGGTAAGTTAAGAATGATCACAAATTTTGCTGGGTCAACCAAAATACCGTCGCGACATACGACATGACCCAACAACACACCAAACGGTGTGTAGAATATACATTTCTTAGAATTGAGCACGATCTGATACTGGTGACATTGGGCCAGCATCATGCGTAGTCTCTCAATATGGCCTCTTACTAGACCAAACACAGTCCAATAATCAAAGTAGACCTTAAGAAATTTATGAATAAAATATTTAAAAGTAGAGACTACTATTCTAGAATGTTAATATTTGTGTCATCGACAATGTTAATGACTTCAAAGTCCACAAATGTGCGCAACCCTTCGATGTCAACAGGAACTTGACTCAATCTACCAATTGGTAGAACCTTCGCCTAATTTACAAGTTGCAGCTGGACAAGAGACTAGTCCAAGAGTGGCTTTCCCATACTCTCCCAAGTTTGTTGTTTCAAAATATTGACATAAGATCCCAAGTCTAAAATGATATAATCCATGTCATAATCCCCTATCCGCGCAGTCATTCTTAACTCGTGTACAATTTTGAATTTCTTGCTAACCTGGTTAACTTTATTTTCGGGTTGCATCTCTACTGGTGTTTCTTCTATCAGTGCTTATAGTTTTGCGATAACATCTCTATATTGTATTAATGCTAAGCAAATTGACAGAAACGACTTGAGTTTACTAACCTTTTGTGGCATCTTCTTCCAAAATATCTGCTAAAATCGTTCAGGCATCTCCCTGACTTCTTCTAATGTCGACAAATTTTTGGGGTCGACAAACTCACATTGCACATCAATGAATACTTGCTTCTGTTTTTGGACGTTGAATGGTACCTTCTTGTGAGGTTTCTTGATTAGCTCTAGTCCCAGCCCCTCCTTGTGTTACGACAATGACATTCGAATCCCTTGGTTCAACAGCAATCATCTGGACATTCAAGTTAGGATTTGGGTTTGGGTTCGGATTCTACATAGGGTTACGACCTATCATGGTTCTAGCCTACTTCTTTGCAATTAATTGAGGACATTGCTCCACATTATGGTCCTGTCCCTTACAGTATGAACATGTCTTCACAGGTTCTAGGAAATCTCTGGCATAGTGACCTGGTTGTCTACAGTTATAGGATGTAACCTGACCTCTTCCTCTACCAAATCCTCCTCCTCCTCCTCCTCTACCTTTGAAGCTTCCACCACCCCTTCCTTGAGGGTGTGGTTGCTGGGGNATTGGGTGAGAACTGCACAGGATAATACAATGCTTGTGCTGATTCAATCTGATTCTTCCCATCATTCTTCATCAAGTATGCGTCGACCGTATTTTCCTTCAGGAGCTGGTATGCTCTACAATCCTTCTCTTCATGTCCTATTGATTTGCAAAATTTAAAGAATAGGTTTGTGGGAATTCTTAAAATCTTTTGCAAGTATATATAGTCCTCGTTGCGATGTGCTCTAGTCTAGCATATGAGACACTAGGGTATTCCATGGGCACTTAATGGGTTTGGCACATCGGATGGGATGTAATTCATGAAGGTTGAACAATTATCCTTGGTGTGTCCATCCATTCTGCATTATGTACACCTTAAGTCTTCGTGGGATTCCTTACCCTTCTTGATGTCCTACAGTTTTATCATCAAGTTATCCAATTACAACTGAATCTACACCATTCCTGCAGTACCATCACCAATTGGTGAGGCTTCCAGCTTCATTTCCAATTCTAGCGCTTTCGTCTACGACTTAATACTTTGTTGCATCAATGGGCCTCAGATGTGTGGTAATAGCATAGCAATAAACCACTCTTTATGTTGAACATATGACATATGAACACTTACCTTGGCCATCAAAGTCTTAAACCGTTGGTCAAAGTCCCATACTGACTCTGCCAATGCTTGTTTGATTTCCTTGATCTTGGTGATACACTATGACTCAGATTTAGGTTTTTTTGAACTTAGAGATCATTGTGGCTCATATCTCATCAAAGGTATTCTGTAGTGTTCCTGGTGGTACTATGCAAAACTTCATAAACCAATCATGATCATCTGTGCACAACCCCTTAGCATCGTGATCATCTGTGCTTTCTTCAAGTCCACGTTTTGAACTAAGCGAACCATCCAAACAAATTCACAGATGAACCAATGCTGCTCTGGATCTTCTACTCCATTACCATTGAATGTAGGTAACTGGATATCCTCCCCAGCCATTGTATTGGCATCGGGGCTATATGATGACTAATTTAACGGAGTTATTTTCTCTTGCACACTAATCGCAGTACTAGCACCATCAGTATTGACAACTCTTTCAGGAAATGAGGCTCTAGATATTAGCTTTGGCGATACTCCTGGTTTGATGTAGTGGACTCCAGACATTGGTGACTCGACTGTCTCTTCAAAGTCTTATGATCCTTCCAATATCAGGCTATAGTCCTCCTCTTTGTCGCAAGACCCTTTGTCTACCTGCGACTGAAGTTCATGCTCACTCTCCTTGAACAAACTAGGATCTCGTCAACCTTCCTCTGTTTTTCTTCTCTTCCCTTATCTAAATCTCCTTCCATGCCTTAGAAATCCAACTTCTATTTGAGGTTCTCTATTTCTTGGGAACATCTCAACTCACCATTTCCCATTTTCTTGAGAGTTCGGCTGCGACATAGCCTTCCTCTGGGATATGCGACTCAACTACTCAACTGCAAGATACCCTTCTCATAAACGAGCATCTTGATCCATGTACTGATAGATAACAAATATCTTCTTCGGGGTCCTTGGAAAAAATTTCTTTTGACCTCACTATATGAGGTTATAGCCTCTATTGCAAACTCAGTAATATATCCTTGCAAAATACTGTCAACCCAAAAATCAATAGCTCTAGAGATGGTGTTACTTACACTGGTTACTTTACGCACCAACTGATCACTCCACTCGACTGCTTCTCTTCTCAAAAAATTTGTCTACCTTCTTTCCAATCTTGATAGCTCATGCAGTACAATGGAAAACTCTACAAAGAATATCTCATGGATATCCGAATATATGTATTCGTCCACCTAGTTTCCTGCACTCAACTGAAATCATTAGAGGAAATTTGGGGTCTAAAATGGGCCTTATAAGAAAACGTGCCAACAATAATTTTTGTGAGTTGGAATTCAGGAACCAATAGAATTTCAATAGAATGAGTCAACCATAATGGTTGAATTGACATATTTGTCATAAAAGAAAACTACTTTTTTTGTTTGTATTTTTGACATATCTCCATGTGTTTTTACTCAAATTCTGAGTGGGAGAGCTCGTTGGATGCAGAATTTAGAGTACCCACATTGCATACTTTTGATGGACCCCTCTACCCTAAAAATAAGAAATACCTGAAAAATGTGATGATGACATCATCATCACATTTTTTTAGGTATTTCTTATTTTTAGGGTAGAGGAGTCCATCAAAAGTATGCAGTGCGGGTACTCGTTGGATGCGGAATTAAATTCTGCATCGAACAAGCTCTCCTGCTCGGAATTTGAGTAAAACCACAGGGAGATATGTCGAAAATACAAACAAAAAAGTATTTTTTTCATTCTTCCTCCAAAATTAATAACTATTGTTTTATTATTTTAACTATTATTTTATTATTTACCTTAGGAGGCCTATTTTAGACCTCAAATTTCCTCTAATGCCTGCGCTCTCTTCTTGCCTGAATTCTAGTGTCTTAGACTCCAGCCAATTGTCTATCCCATTCTTTGTTGGATGCCACAACATTTCCCTTGACTCAAATGGTTAACGGTCCCAGCAATGGAACCATTTGTTGGCCTATTTCTCCTTCTTATCTTGACCTGCGGTTTAATCAACAACATAATACCAACAAGACACCAAAATATATCGGCTCGACAAAGCAATCTCAATCAGAAATTATCACGAGGCAGGTGTAGTCTCACCCGATATATCTTAATGGGTAACTTCCAGAACCATGTTTTCACAGTTGACAAGGGATTATAGTCCCTTGGAGGGTGGCCAAGGTGCTCGACGAAGATGATGGGATGGAGTCTTTCACTTTGTGACAACGACGCAACCACATGTCATAATTCACCTTCACAATACGACAGTGTCCTTAAACCTTAACGACTGGCGCAACTTGTGCGACACAGACAATTACTTACACTCTACAGATAGGGCATGGCTTATATTATACTTAGCATATTAACAATGAACTCATACACAGCAGTTTCAACAATACTTTTAAACAGTTATGCATTCATACTGCGACATACATTCAACAAAAACTGTAATTGTAATAAGGTAGATAAGAAAACATTCACATAAAGATTCACCACTCAACAACATTCATCCATATAAAATAGGAAATAACGTGGAAACCCATCTAGGAAAAACCACCAAGGTGCTCTTCATCTGGCATGAAAAATATAGGGAGCACCTGGCAGCCTGCAACTTGCAGACTATTCTTAAGATATGCCTTTCTGACTCAATATTCTTGCTCTCATGCTCTCTGGTTTATTGCTTCTATCTACTCCTACTGATACGCACACAGCTATGATCAACTCTTCTACTTTACTAGCAATCTATGCACACAGCTGCAAGATCCGCGGCTCAACAACCTTCTACTTCTACAAGACTCTCCTCTGAGTCAACTATTGACTCTAACTGACTCTACCTCTCCAAGATAACAACAACAATACTACTGAAGCTAACCAAATCTAATCTAACCCTTATACAGGACGGGTTCCTACTATTTATATTATTTTCTAGACCACGCATGGCCGACTGAGTACTACTTAGTTATTACAAACTTAAGTAGTTACAAGATATCTCTGTTACATTAAATGCCACCCCATACCTAGCTGCAAAAGTCCTGCATGCATTTAACCACATCCTTAACTAGCCGCAGAAACATCCTTCAGCTCGTATGTACTAGTCATAACTAGCCGCAAAACTGTCCTTCTATCTTCTCTTGGTTTGTCCTTCTACAATCTTCTTTGACATCTACATGTTGATCATTAACTCTTCTACCTACCTATTCTACCGATTCTAGATGTGCTTTTCCTCGTCGCACAAACCCTATCACAACTTTCTCTGCTTTGTGCTTCATTTCTTGCCTTTCTCCGCCGGCGTGCATGTTTTATCTTTCTGCGCCTGTTCATTTGATTCCTTCTTGACTTGCTTTTCCCTTGTCGCACACGCACTTTTCCTCCTTTGCTTGCGTGTCTCATTCTTTCTTGTGCACTTTTCCTGGGCCAACAACATATCCCCACAACCCTTCATCAATAGGTCTCTCCAAAGTCTTTTTAGGCTAATATCCTGGATAAAACAAACCAATTTTTTAATTATGCATCCGCCCAAAACTTTAGGCAAGCAAATTTTCTCCCAATGAACAAAATTATACTTACCCTTTTCCACATTCCTAGAACATAGAAAATTCATCATTTTCCTCCTAATGTTATGGATAATAGACAAGGTAATCTAGGCTAAGGACATCCAAAACATCAAGATGCTTTCAAGGACTGACTTTACTAGCACTAACTTGCCTCCCAAAGACAACCATTTGTAGCACCAAAAATTTACTTTCTTCTCCATGTTTTGAGCAGGCATTGCCAATCCTCGGTGTGATAACAATTTGGCTTCAAGAGATAGCCTTAATATTTAAACCCTTTATCCAATATTCCAAATGATATGGAAAGAGTCTGGTTACCTGATGTAAAACATACACCTATGTTTGATTGTGCAAAACACATGATTTCTGAATGCTCACTTCCATCCTAGAGGCATAACAAAAAATCTTTATGAGTTAACTATAAGTACTCCATTCCTCAATTGTACCTTCCTCAAAAAATCAATACACCGTCCACAAAGAGTAGGCGAGAAATATGATGGCTTGAGGAAACTTTTACCCCTTTTAGTTTTTTTTATCAAATTTGGCTTAATTAATCAATCTACTTAGGCCTTATATCAAGAAAAGTAAAGGTAACAGGGGGAATCTCTATCTAAGCCCTCTAGAGATCTGGAAATTTTTTTTGATGAGCCATTGATAAGAATTGCAAACTTGGTGGATGATACACAATATTAGAGAAGGATTAATCATAGATATACCCAGTCCACCCTATCATATGCCTTAGTAAAATCCATTTTCATATTCAAAGATTTAATTTTCTTAATTTTAATCGAGTGAATTCCCTCATGAGAAAACTCTACTGCATCTTGTGTTTGTATGTTTGATAGAAATCCAAACTATTCCTTTGACTTACATTTTTCTAGATAAGGCTTGATCCAATTGGATATAATTTTGGTAATTATCGTATACACCACATTGCATAAATAAATTGGCCTATATTCATTAAATGATTCTGTTTTAGATATCTTTGGTATAAAACCAATGAAAGTTGTATTAAAAGATCCTGAAACATGCAATTTATTTCGAGACTCCTCCACGATAGCCAATAGATCATTTCTAAGAATATACAAAACTTGGAGAAAAATTCAACTGTCCAACCATGAGGGCCTAAACTCTTTTCTCTGGCCAAATTTTTCAATACAGCTTCTATCTCCCCAGGAGTGACCTCCCTTCCCACTCAAGTGCCTTCTTCATGAACGATTTCTATAAAAGTTGTAGTTTATGAGTGATCTCTTGGTGGTCTATGAAATTTGTAGTTTATGAACGATTTCTCACCAGGAGACAAACCACCTATTTCATGTACAACACCGAATATTGACACTTTACTTTTCGTACAGAACTCATGGTCATTGAAGTGTTCCTCACATGAAAAATTTGTAGAAAATAAAGAGCACCTAGAACTATTTATGAACCTTGCAATATCCCCATGAGTGTGTGGATGACCATCTATATATAATAGGTTCTTCATGTTAAAGTTTCTAGAAACATAACCATTCATGTACATACTATACATGGAAATGATATGCTTGTATTTAACAACATGCAAGTAATCAAACTGACAATAGATAGGACCACAAAATGGAATAAGTGCTACCGATTGTTTGGGAGGAAAAAGTACATGTGAAAGGATAAATAACCCAAGATTTGCAGCATCAATATAGACTTCATAATCATAAAACAATTACCACAAAAGCAGAATTTGGTCCCATCATAAGGAATGGGTAGAGAATATGACCAAGCCCCATACACAAAGAAATTGTAAGAAGTTTGATATTTACTTTTCAAATTCACAAGAAGGAAGAATTCATTGCTACCTTCCAACCATTGGACAGACATTAGTGTGTACTTGGACAGTTTTTCTCTCAACTCATGCAAATTTTTGGATCTTCTAGTAGAGATGGGTTGGGTGGCATCCAAATCATACTATGGATCACTAGAAATTTCAGTTGACTGAACATAAGTAGAGGGGTTCGTCAATTTAGGATGAGACATAGTTGTTTTGGCTTCCAAATTTTTCAAAAAAGTGCACAGGGACTCAGTTCCTGTGTGTCTTTTCTATATCACCTACTAGATTCTTTACTACATTAAGGGGTATTAGACCATCAACATTGGGTAATATATGATTGATGTAATGGGTGAGTGTGACACACTGATGGTTCTCCTTCATCCCTTGACATTTTTAACAACGATATACTACTGTGGTGTCATGAAATATTTCTAGATCATGAGGAATTACCATCGATGGACCTATATTGTGACTTGACGACAACATGTTACAATTTGTGGGATAAAGTGGCTACCCATTTTCATCTATGAACTTCTTGTGGTATCTTGCTCTTGATAAGATCTTATGACGTTTTGGAATTGCTGGAATGTATTATGCATTCGAAATAGAACCTGAATCGGGATCCTACAATAAACAATAAATTGATATAATTTTATATTCACATGGATAAGTAACATAAATTCAAATAAATAGTCAAAATATAAATAAAAACTGAACTTACTAGGGATGGAAAGGGAAAACTTGTCGAACTTTGAACATGATCGAATGAGCTAGAATATGAAGAATTGGTCATTTGATACTACAAATTTTCATCCCTGCATTTGATCCAAATAAACAATAAAGATACGTCTCTACAATCCTATTTTTTTTTCAAGAACTATATTCCAATCTAATTTTCAATATAGTTTAGAAACCATTATGTTTAAAAAAAGTGAGTTTAAGCAACATATATATACTATGAAACATTGTAATTGTTGTCATTGAAAAATAGAAGAAAACTTGAGATCAATATATGTTTTTAGGTGCAAAAACACAAAAACCTAGCATTAAATTTTTTGAGTGGTGCATCCATTTGAATATACACGCACTGATGCGCTCAAACTCCATAAACGCATCGGTGTGCAACAACTACAAACACACCGTGAAAATAATATCTGCAAAAACTCCCTTAGGAGAAAATATTTGCTACATTTGGTAGTGGATATTTATACATTTATTATACATAGTTATTTCTATTGGTTCGTTCCGTAAATATGAATGCACCAGTGCATTACCTATAAAGGCACATCGATAAATGAGAATTTTAACTCTCTGCAAAAGCTCCCACAATAGAAAATATCGTCTACATTTGGTAGAGGATATTTATACATTCATTTTTTCAACTATTTGCATGCTGGTGCATTGTTTAAATACAACTGCATTGGTGCATGCAACAAGTATACACACACCATCTTAATTATTGAAGCTGCATGATACTTATGCGTATTACGTAGTGATGCACCGATGCATTATAGATTCGGGTGCACCAAAATGCCAAAAGTTGAAAATAAAAAACAAATCACACAATTTATTCAAGCCCTAAAGTGAAAAATGGCGGAAAATTTACATTCGAAAAAGTAATGAAATGTGTCTTTAAAAGAAAAAACCTAAACATTAATTCATTCTTTTTCTGAAATTTTTTATGGGAGAGATTTCAAATAGGGACTTATGTAGGAGGTCTTTGGAGCAACTAGATTACTCTGAAGATCGAAATTCGTCAGGTATGTTGAATGAGACAGAACCCTGCGTAGTAAAAATTTCATGTAAATAATATTGTAGATGTTATTATCTTATTTATAGATCAAGTAGATTCAGAAGAAAAAAAAAAACTTCATACGTACCTTAAATGTTGCAACCCTTCTCTTCTCTCTGCTTCTTTTCATTTGTTGTGGCTGCAAAATTTTAGATTAGTGTTTAAATCTCTCTATTGTTTTGCAAAATTACGATTTCACCTTTTAGGGAGTTTAGATATGTTGAATTTATGAATATATATAGAAATATTAGGGAAAAAATGGGTTCATTATTTGGATCAAAACTGTAACAAGTCAAGCCCAATTTCTTTTTGTTATTTTGAAAAACAACAATGCGTCAAATTTGTTGCATCTTGTTTTCCTAAACGCACTGGTGCGCATGTAGTAAAGGTGCACTGCTCTCGAGATACGTCACAAAATTCTTTTTTGGTTATACATTTACGATTGTATGTAATTGGTGTGTTTATACAAAATAACATCGACAATGGCATAACAATGTACACGGTGCAGTTCTGTTGGTATGTCACACCAGTTTATGGATGGAAATTTGATTCAAGGACGAAGTACGCAACCGATGTTGTTATATTGTAAAAACTAATTGGTGTGTATATATATGTATACGCATCGGTGTGCCTGAATTTATAAAACACACCATTTCCAGAGTTGTTTTTCTTTAAGGTTTGTAATTTGGTTGGATAATATTTTGATAGCTTTTATATTTAATGGTCCATGTTGTTTATTGATAAAAATGCATGGTATGAGTTTAATGAACAAAACTTTCAGTCCACGTGGTGGAAGCACATCCAGGATTATGAAGAAGGAAAGTGGTTCTAGTTAAGTTTTGTATTGAGATTAATTTATTTGAATTATTTGTAAATTTCACTAATATGTATTTGTTTTTTTTTTAAAAACGGGTAAGGATATTTATATATATAAAAAAATGAATAACCAAGTATTACAATAGCCTAAAATCTGACTTCTCCCAAAGGAATATCAAGTCCATTCCACCTTGTGATTCTTTATCCAATCTAGTTTTATCGTCTCCAATTCCTATTCTATGAGAGCTGAAACTCCTTACAAACTGTCCAAGAAGAATGATATACAAATACAACATTCAAAGAATGTGAATATATGGTTCTCTATAAAGGAATACAGTTCCTCTCCAGGTCCTATTGATCACATAACAAGCTTCCGCACACTAGATCCACTCCTTGGTTGGCCATCCTATCAGCATGTGTGTTGTTTTCTCTCAAAATGTGAAGGAAGTTGATGGCTTTATATTCATTTTCCATGCATTTTAAGAGATGTTGTGTTTTGGTTATTGGTATATTTCTATTCCTTACTAGATTTATTTCCTCTCCAATAACCATGCATGAGTCTCCAAAGACCACCAATTCCTCAATGCCTTTTTTCCTTGCCAACTCCAGTCCTTTTATTAAAGCTAACCATTCTGCCTGATTGTTAGTATTTTTGTCAATTCCCCATGCATAATATTTCAACTTGATGCCTTCCAAAATGAAATAGACTCCCTTTTCTCCTGCCATTCCTGGATTTCCTTTTGAGGTGCCATCAAAGAATAACAAGCTGCAACCCAATTTCTTCCACCAAAATTTGAATTCTTTTGAATTCATTCTTATTTTCCAAGAGTGCAAGGTTGAGTTTTTTTTTGAGATTAAACCATGGTTGATATGATGGGAGAAAAAGAATTTCTGAGACCCAATATCTTTCTTCAACAATCAGTGCTTCCTTGCTAATGCAGTTCATTCCCCTCATGCATAATACTTCCACCCAGAGTGCTTTTGCAGCTGCTGCAACTTTGTCTAGACTGTTCTTTCCCCCCTCAAATATCTCCTTGTTTCTCACTGTCCAGATCTTCCAGCATATATATCTAGGAAGATATTTTTAGTACCTCGCAAAATCTAGTTTGTTGAGGAGTGAAACTTGATAGTATTCCTTCCATCTTCCAAAAAGATCATCCCAATTTGTTGGCAGAGTCAAATCAAATTGTAGCTCCTTGTAGGTTTGATGCCACACCTCCCTAGAGAATTTTCACTCTAAAAAGAGGTGCTCAAGAGACTCCTCACACTCCTTGCAGACAATGCACCTCAACGGGCCTTCCAGTCCTCTTTTTCTCAAATTATCTATTGTTAAAATTTTGTTATGGCCGAGTATCTAGAAGAAAATGTTTACCTTGGGAAGACCATCCTTGCTCCAGATCTTCTTCCATTTCCCATCGTTGTTTCTTATCCAATAAACCTCATAAATAGCTCTATATCCTACCTTCACTGTGGAACACTCTGCTTTTCCCCGGCATCTCTCATCCTTCAGTGCATGATGAACTGGTGTTGGAAACACCGCGATGAGTGCATGGAATTCAGCATTGAGATGGTCAACCTCCAGCTCAAGCCACCTTGTTCACCTCCCATTATTCGACCATTCTGAAATATCATGCAGTGGTTTGATGTTCATTTCCTCTAATCTCTGCCTTATCTCTGGAAATGCTTGTGATAACACAGCTGGAGAGACTGACGTGCAGTGGTATGTCCACATTCCAATTTCCTTGTCATTTCCACGACTCCACTTCAATTCCTCTATATTGGCATATGTTGCATTTTTGCACATCTCCTAGATCAACAATCCTCTTCTGCTCATGCAAATTTCATCCAGACATCTCTTTCTGTTAATGGACAGGTATTTTTTTTGCAAGATTGTTTTCCACCATACTCCTTTGCCAGACACAATTCTCTAAAGAACTTTAGCTCCGAGTGCTAAGTTCTTTTTACTTGGGTCTCTTACTCTTGCATGTCTATGAATTTTTGGTTTGTAGACAGTCTACCAATTTACCAGGTGAAATTTTTTGATTCTGTTAGTTTTTCCACCTTGCCATAGGAATATTCTGATTTCTCTTTCAAAGTATCTCATGATTTTTTTGGGGCAAGAGAGATCTAGCAGGAGTAAATGGGATAGGTAGAGAGGATGAAATTGATAAGATTAAGCTTTCCATCTGGATTAAGCCACCTTGTCCCCCAATAGTTGATTTTGTTCTTGATCTTATCTATCATCCCTTGCCAATAAACCACCCTTTTTTTCCCTTTGAATATTGGGATCCCAAGGTAATTGAAGGAATTCCAATTTTCATTTCCTTTGAAGCCAAGGGCTCTTGCAATATTTACCAATGTTTTGAGGGTGCAATTCCAACCATAAACTTTGGATTTGGCTGAGTATATTTTTCCATTAGTTTCTTTGAGGAAGGTGGACATAACTGAATTGAATCTCCATGCAATAGTGATAGATGCACCTCCAAGCATGATGGTGTCATCAGAAAACTGCGCATGGTTGGAAAATTTCATAGCTCTAGCTATCTTCAAGCCTCTGAGATCGCTAGACTCCTGCAAGAGCTATAGCTTTCTACTCCTAGCTTCAACCACTAAAAGATAGAGGAAGGGGGACGTCGAACAGTCTTGCCAAAGACCCTTGGTTTCCTAGAAGAACTTTGAGGGTGTGTTATTTACTAATGGTGCGATCCAAGGCCTGCTTATATAGGCTTTGACCCACCTTACAAATATTTTGGAGAAACCAAATTTAGACATGACTTCAAAAAGAAAAAAAATGATTTACCCTATCAAATGCATTTTCCATATCTAGTTTAATAGCCATACCTTGTTGCTTCCTTTCCACGTTGGAGTGAATTAATTTTTGCATGATGATGATGTTATCTAGGATTTGGAGTCCTGCTACAAATCCTCCTTGCGATTCTGAAATGAGGCATCCCATGATATTTTTCATTCTTGTGGCCAAAATTTTTGACAGAATTTTGTAGGAAGTGTTGCATAAGAAGATTTGTTTGAATCTATCAAGAGTTGAAGGATTCTTTTCTTTAGGTATCAAGGCCAAGAAACATGAATTAGTTTCCCCACCAATATTTTCTTTTTTATTTGTCCAATTGAGCGTTTTTTTTAGGTGTTCTTTTATTATATTCCAAGATTCTCTATAAAAATTGACGGTGAAGCCATTTGTCCCCATTTCTTTATCAGCATGGAGTGACCAAATTGCACTCCTTATCTCATGTTCCATGATGGGATTTTCCAACTCCCTATTCTCTGCATCAGAAATGATCGATGGATTTATTATCAAGCATTGAAGGATTCTTTTCTTTAGGTATCAAGGCCAAGAAAGATGAATTAGTTGCCCCACTGATCTTGTATTTTTTCCTTGTCCAAATAAGCATTCTTTTCAATTCTTCTTTTATTATATTCCAGGATGCTCTATAAAAATTGATGGTGAATCCATCCAGCCTCGATGCTTTATTAGCATGGAGTGACCATATTTCACTTCTTATCTCATGTTCCATGATGGGCTTTGCCAACTCCCTGTTCTCTGCATCATAAATGATCAATGGAATGCCATGGAGTAAGTCCAATTGAGCTTCCAGATCTGTCTCACTTGTGTCTTCATAAATTTCTTGGAAATGACTGAAGGCATGATCTTTAAGCTCTTCTTTCCCTGTTATCCTATTTCCCTAGTTATCCTTTATCTCCTTGATGGAATTGCAACTCTGTCGCACCTTGGTTTTCTTGTGGAAATACTCAATGTTTCTTTCTCCACCCTTTAGCCACATCTGGTTGGATTTGATTCTCCATCCATCTTCTATTTTCCTTACAACCTTTAGAATTTTGATATTTATCTCTTTCTCCTGCTTTAGATGCTTTGTAGACACCTCTTCTACATCCATTATGCTTTTCAAAGCTGCTAAATCCCTTTGTAAACAGATTTTTTGTTTGGTGGGTTCCTCAAAGTCTTCCTTCACCCATTTCTTTAAGGAATCTTTCACTTCTCTAATATTGGACTCCAAATGTAATCGAGGGATCCAAGAAGTTGTGTGTTCCACTCCCTTTGTATTAGATCCATTATTTTCACATCATGCAACCAGATCAGGTTGAGTCTGAAGGGAATGGGCCCGAGATTGACAAGTAGGGATAAAATAAATGCCAATGGTTTTTGATTTGATACTACTGAAGGGAGAGAAAGAGAGGAAGGGAGGAGATATTTCTAGAAGAAAGTGGATCTTACTAGGAATATGTCCAACCTTACCGCAATGTTCCCAATTCTGACTCTTCTGTTGCTCCACATGTACTTCCTGTTCGTCAGAGGGATATCCAGCAGATCCAGATCCTCCATCTTCTCATTGAAGAGTTCCTTGAAATTTGTGCCTCCTCGCTTCTCACACTGTGACCTAGTAGTGTTGAAGTCCTTGACAATAATAATATCTTTCCCACGCATCTCCTCTTTGAGATTGAGAAGATATTCCCAAAAAGTTGTCTTGTCCCTGTAGTGTGTTGGCCCATCTACATTGCAGATGTATAGAGGGGTTCGGTTCTCCTCTTCCTAAATTTCTATCAAGAGCCAATGATGAAGTTTCCCTGATTGAGTTAACCAAGAATTTACTTGAGAAAATGGTGGCTAAACCCCTATATGCTCCTTTAGAAATTAGGGCATTACCTTTGCTATTTTTCTAGAAGCGACATGAAAGTGGCACGGCCTCCACGTCTGGCATTTTCGTCTCTTGGAGCAGTAGTATGTATGGATTCTCAGATTTGATTATATCCTTTAATGCTTCAACCTTGTTTAATCCTCCCAGACCCCTACAGTTCCAAGATATAGTTTTCAATGTCTCTTTCCTGCTTGAGATCCTACTCAGGATCTACCATCTGTTCTTGCCCCTCCTTGGTTTTTGGAGTTCTGGAGAAGCTTCGTTTCCTCAAGAATTCTTTTCCTCCCTAGCTCCAACTCTCTTTCCACTTCTTTCTCTCTTATTTGTCTTTGCGACTTCCTTCCTCTTGTGGTAGGTTGCGAAGCTACTTCTTGCATTTCCTGTGATCCCTATGAAGGAGATCACTCTGAGGAGTATCCTTGCGGTGTGACTCTGTTGTTTTTAACCATCTCTACCGAGGTTCCCCTTGGTGTTGTGGACCCTTCCAAATCCTTTTCACTTCTTTCGTTTCTGGGAGACATGGGAGGGATACTCGTGGTTGCATGTGAATCCTCTTCCTCTACTTCAACCGTTACCATTTCCAAAGGGGGGATTTCACCTTCTTCCATAAACAATGCCTCGTATTGGTTGTTGGTCATGATTTTTTCCGCTTCTTTGGGCTTATCCATAATGCTCTTTTGCTGGATCTCACTTGATGTTGGGGGAGTTTTTCTTCCCCTTTTTGTTTGCTTCCATCCTTCCTCTTGATTTTTTCCCAGGGTCTCTTACACCACCTTAGGAAATTTTTTAACAAAGTGGCCATACTTATGGCACTTCTTGCACTTAAATTGTAGTTGCTCGTAGTCAAATTTTTGCATGTGTTCCCATCCATCCATGAGTAATTTTACTGCCTATGGCAAGCCTTTCTCCAAATCTACTTCAACGCAGATTCCTGCACAAGAAAACAAGGACCCCTTTGGTTCCACTTTGTCAATGTAGTTTCCTAGAGAGTTCCCTATTTCTTGTAGAGTCTCATCATTCCAACAGTGTATGGGCAAGTGAGGGAGACGGACCTATACTAGGACCGTAGAAGGCACATCCTTTCCTAGGTCGAATTATAGGATCCATCGATTTAGATAAAACCCACTCGGACCCATGAAATAGGGGCCTCTCCTAAAGATAAGATCTCTATCAGCTTTGCTTTCAAATAAGAAGGAGAAGAAGCCCTTTCTGCAGAAGCAATGTTGCGTCGCCCCTGATATCAAGGGAATCCAGTTCTTGTTTATCCAAACCTCCATAGACTTTGGTGAAGGCCAGATTCCTGTGAACTGACCTATCAACCCTTTATCACTTAGAGCTAGGGATTTTAATCTTGAAGTTGTTGACGTGATTTGGATCATAGTAGAGGCTGCTCGCTTCACAAATTTTACATCACTGGAATCCATGGTAAGCATAGGTGAGGAAGAGGTGGTGACCACCAGATTCTTGAAAGCTTCATGTAACAGTCTCCGACATTTTTTTGGGCTCAGGTCCGGAGATGGATCCATCCTTTCCTAGATAGATCGCGAGACTCACCGCATGCTATGAATGAAGGAAATAAAAGATTCTTGGCAGAATGTTTCCTGCATGCACGAGCAACGAATGAGCTACGTTCAAAACAAAACTCAACTCGAAAGAGACAAAGAGAGAGTAGAAAAGACAAGATCTGACAAGCCCCTGCAGAGGCTACATGTACGATTTGCATGTAGAGGTAGTGATACAAGCCTCGGCTCTCTCACACATGCTGTGGAAAAACACAGCTCTAATAAGATGTGATTATGAACTATCACCCTGTTTCACTAATATGTATTTGTTAATGTGTGAAATGTAGAGCCAAAAAATGAGCAAGCTCGATAAGATTCTTACCAATCTAAGTCTAGAAGAGCGTAAGATGTTGATGGAAAGGTTGCAGAGGGATGAATCAGGTGAATAAAAAAGAAGTGAATATGAATTATTCAATTTAATTTGAGTATTAATGTAGTTATTATTATTCACTAATATGTTTCAAATAATCTAATACACATATGTTGAATGTTATGTGGGGAATAACAACAACATGAGTCAGTGTCATCATATGAAGAAAAAAACATGGAAGATGCAAATGATGTTCAATTGGTCCTTAGCTCATCTAGAGTGGTGATGGAAGTTAATAGAAGGGGAAAATGGTTTTATAATACTATGAGGGATATAGTGGAAAGAATGTACATACAAACTTTTTGCTTACAATACAAAAACCAATCAAATGATTTAAAAAAAATCAGATCATATGTGAACTACAAGATGTGTTCCCAAAGAAATGGTTAATGAGACATATCAGAATTACAATAGCAAAATCATACAACAACAAAAAAGAATAATTGAAAAGGTGATATTCATACACATGTTTATGCAAAATTTCTTTGTTTCTATGACTACTACAAAGCGTCATTCCTTCAATGGTTTTAATTCCACTACGTTATTCATTTTTCATATCAACATAAATATTTATTAATGTAATCATTTCACATTTTCAGAAAGATTATGAAAATCCCAAAGGATGAACAAGGCGATATGCAAAAAGTTCCAATAGGGTGTCCAGAAAAGTGTACAAGGAGATGATCAAGGAAATAGACATAATTGCATTGCAAGAGTAGCCATCTCAACAACAACGTGCTTCAAATATATGAAATCATTGTTTCTTAGGATTATGTAAATATAATTAATTAATGCATCATTAAATATTCATTTTCAATTGTTTTGTTAATGAAGAAAAGAAAACAAAATGGAACAAAATCAACACATAAGACAGGATGACGGGGAATACGGGGGTTGATGGTAAAGTTTGTGAGTATTTGTTGTTTCCTTATAAAAATTAAGATTTTGTAGTGATTGTGATCATTTGTATATATATATATATTCACTAGCAATCCTTGTATGTCTGCAAACAAGTGTTAACATACAAAGAAGAACCACCAGATGAATTGATTGACATTGGGTTAAGAAAGGGTTGTGGGTATATGTTGGCATTTCAAAAATTAATTCTGCTTTTTGTAAGTATCTATATATTTTTTGAATTCTGTCATTTTTTAATTAATACAAATAATTTATATTAAATATATGATTAATTAATGTGATGGGGCATAAAACTTGCAGAAAACAAAGTATGGAGTGGAGGAAACATAAGACTCGTTGATGGAAGGCATGAGACATGGTTTTGCAAGAATGTGTATAATTCATGAAACACTTATTTATAAGAAGGTACACCACTTTTCAATTTACATTCATGTATACTATCTATTTTATTTCTCATTATTCCTAACAATGTAGATACACTGAGTACACTTTATTTTTATGTTTGCGGATGGAAATTGAACTAGAAGAGATCAATAATCAATCCAATCAACAAAACATTCAACAAAATAACCCAAGTGATGCAAGTGGGTGGAGCACAGAGAGTGGTTCCAGAGAAGAATTATGATCCATATTTAATTTTGATGTTAATGCAAGTTGTTGTAACTTGCTATATATTTAGAAATAACTGTCTATGAAAATAAAACATTTTGTAAAATAATGTACTGGATATACTGTCCGAATTGAAAAACAAAGGGTTAGCAATAAGTGTAACAATTACATACATGTTGACATTTTGATTATTGTTATCTCTATGTTGTGTTATTTTCAATGACAAAGGCAGTTTTATTGATGTATAATAAAATAATTTGTTTTATTCAATTGCATTATTTAATGTTATTGTCAAATGTTACATGTGAAACAATAAATTGTTAATTAAATGTATGGATGATGAAATATTACAATTGATGTTTTCATCTATGATATTTCAATTTCAAATAAATAATGCAATTAAGAAAATATATATAATATATATATTTCACTACAATGTTAGTGGTCGTTGTTCAAATAATCATATGCAATGCTTTTAATAACTAATGTTTCTCTGGTGCCTCTACCCGAACACTAATAAAACTCACAAACGCAATCGGTGAAATTGATATATTTGGCTGCAATGTTAGTAACCAATGTTCGAAGAATCATATTCAGTATGATTAGTAATAGAGGACCCATCGATGCATCTATCATAATTAGGATCACCGTTGTGCATACTATTATTAGGAGCACCATGAATTCTACCATAATCAGGATCACTAGTGTGGTTATGTTAATTAAACACACAATTTAATTTTAAAATAGAGTTTCTCACTTGTCATACAGTGCCACCTGTGCGTTTATATTTGTTTTAAGCATCGGTGCATATAATCTTTTTATACACACCGGTGCATATAATTGGTTTATACACACCAATGTGTATATATGGTTAGTACATACCGGTGTGTATCATTGGTCAATATGCATTGGTACACTCATATCAAATTCCCACATGGTAAAAGCCACAATTTTTTTATAGTGCACACATTGTGACTAATCGTGCCGATGTGTTTAATATCATTGGTGTGTATAATCGATACGCGAACACCGACATGTCATTTAAATTATGAAAACTACGGTTCTATTTATTTTTGAATGCATTGGTGTGGATACTGTACAATGAGCAACAATGGTGTGTTTTGTTATAAAATGCACCGATGCACTTGTTTTAAAAGAAACACATCGATGAAAAACATCTTGCTGCCGAGTTTTCCCTGTTATAATTTTATCAGTTGTGACCTTCGTTAAAACATCCTCTAACATTGGTGGGGTTTTTATTATTTATTTTTCTAATCTTGTAACACTAAAAGCCTCCTCTATGACCTCTTCTACAGGGGCTTTTCCTTGTATTGAAAACAACTATACAACTGACTGGTGGATCTATATGTCATAGGAAGTTTTGAAACAACAACAACATCACGTGTCTGGAAAATTAGCATCATCATCATCATTATGGAATATCATCATCATAGAACATCATTATGGAACATCATCATTACAGAATATCATCATTACAATCATCATCATGGGACATCCTTGTGGAACGCCATCACATAACATCATTATTATGGAACATCATCATCATGGAATATCATCATTGTGGAATATCATCATCACAAAGCATCATCATCATCATGGAACAACATCATAGTGGAAAATCATCATCATATGCAACATCAGTATTTGATCACTAGTACATCATCATCATCTACAACATCAAAATGTGAATACTAGAACATCATCATCATCTGCAACATCAATATGTGAATATTGGTATATCATCATCATCTGCAACATCAATATGTGAATACTAGAGCACCATCATCATTTGCAACATCAGTATGTGAATATTGGTATATCATCATAATTTGCAACATTAGTATGTGAATACTGGAACATCATCATCATCATCTGCAACATCGATATGTGAATACTAGAACATCATTATCATCTGCAACATCAGTATGTGAATACTGGAACATCACCATTATCATCAGTATGTAAATAACGAGACATCATCATCATCATGTAAATACTGGAAAACCATCTGCATCATTAGCATGTTAATGCTAGAACATCATCCGCATGTGAATGCTAGAACATCATCATCATTAGTAGCAAGTGAATGTTGGAACAACATCATCATTATCAACAAATGAATGTTTGAACAACATCAACAACAAATGAATGTTAGAACAATATCATCAGCAACGGCAATGAATGCTGGAATCATACGAAGTAGTGCCACGGTGGGCACTCTGGTAAATCCAACGGTCCTTGTCTGGCTTACTAATCCTTTCACTCTAAACAAGCGTATCCATACACACCGATATAGTTGGGGACCAAACATGCCTTATCTAGATTACTAATCCTTTTGGACAAACCAATCCTATCCATACATACCAATCCCCCTAGGATCAATAAGGCCTTGTCAACACTGGTATACTAATCCCAATGGGATCAACCGAGCCTTATTAGGATGACATACCAATCCTAGATGAAGCTTCCACCCCATTGCAATAGGAAACCACGTCATCATCATCACTCCCTCTTATGAGGGAGTTCCTTTTGGATTACACCAATCTTGTCTCGAAAGTATTCAAACTTTATTCGAGACATAGGATTAGTCAATACATCAACAACTTGTTCTTCATCATTATTCTCTTGTAGGTGATTGCACTCAATATTTCCTACAAGTTAATTTAAAATTCATGATTAGTAAATATATTCCTAATGACAAATTCTTATGCATAAAGACATATGTCTTATAGTCATGCAACTATTTTAGCCTACACAACATTCATCTAGATCCCATAGACATTTGGTGACTTTGTAGTTGCCTTCCATATCTACTAGAACATTATTAAGAGTGTGCACTACTCCCAACATGTCAACAAAGAGGTTTCATTCTAGATAAGTAGCAATGGAATGTTGTACAGAACCATAGTCCACATACTTGTCACATGCATGTTAGTAGTATATTGTTCATTAATTCAAACACTCTAACATGCATAATAGATTTCCTAAATATAGGAACATAGATATGTACACAACTAAACAATATCATTAAAGCAACTAGATATACAGGACATGATAATTCAAATGCTTATCTTTTGTTTGTTTGGTAGAATCCCTTTTGATCTTTTGTTTCCTTGTAGGAATTACTGTAGTCTCTAACAGCATGCTCTACTTCATCATATGATTATGTTCCTATATTACTTATGATCAACAATGCTGACCATATATCACATGGAACTATGTATGGGTACTGAATCTGTGTGTCACTTCTTCTGTATTCACAAATGCATCCCTTCTTATCCAATGCTGAAATGGATGAGAGCATGATATTCATATTCATGGTTTGAATCCTTCTGAATCAAAGTACATGTTCATCATCACTTGATGAATCTTCCCTTGTTTTCTTCTCGGCCATTAGATAAAACCATATCCCAAACTAAAACAACGTCCTAAAGTTCTGTTTTTGTCTTCAGCACTGCCTACCCAATCATAATTGTGTAACTTGATCTCACTATCAGACACATATATATGGCCACAATCGAATGTACCCTTTAGGTACCTCATCACATGTTTTGATGCAATCAAGTGAACATATCTAGGCTCCACCATATACTGACTGAAGGTGTTCACCATGAAGAAAATATTAGACGTCATGTTCGTCAAGTACATCAACGAACCAGTCATCTACTTGTATAATGTGGTATCAACTGTCTCTGAGGTAGGATCACATAGAAAATTCAATTTGATGCCATCAATGTAGCTATATCCCAAAATCTCGAACCGATTCAAATTATCGACTACATATTTAACTTGGTTAGGGAAAATATCCTCTGGATTTTTCCACACCTCTAATCCTAAGAATCATGTCAAGACTCTCAAACTATGAGATCTATTGTAGCCACCCCATATGAAGTGGAGAGCCATCCTCCCTCTACATATTGTACTTTCTGCATCAGGACAATCTGCACTGGAGTGACAGGTAACCTCCTCTGTTGTTAATCCTTTTCTTATCCATTCATGTCATCTCTCAAGGTCACTAGATACCAAGATCCTCCAACTCGAACTTTGTTGCAAGTTCCTCTTGCACCCATATATGATATTTTTGTCCTCTATAGGCTTCCATATTCAACCTTGTAGCAAAGGTTGAGATCTCCATCACTCAAGGTGATCCTTAAGCTCCTTATAACTTCCTTTTCTATCCCTTGAGTTCCTTTTAAGCCAGTACAAAGCCTTCTATGCATATGTGGTCCTTTGTAGAGAGTCACAAGTCCTAGAGGTTGTTCAATATTCCCTTCTACTTCAATTACACCATATGTCTAGTGTAATATCCACTACTGAAGAAGTGTGTCTGGACACTAGAGAAAAGTCTTACCATAATTGATTCCCTCTTTCTGAGAGGAACTATGAACCTTGCTTTGTATTTCTCGATGATGCCATCTGCTGCATGCTAGATCTTGTAGATTTACTTGGAAGATACTACATACTTCCCTTCATGTCTTGGAACCACGTCGTAGAAAACATTATTTATTATCAATTGGTACTTCTTGATCATGGCATCATTCTATTATTTCTTCTTGGGATATTCTTTCACAAACTGTCCTTTCTCATTAGAAGTGAAATATCTAGGTTGTGAGAGGTCTTTCTTCTGAAATCATTTATTCTTGCGAGGATGTTTCTTCCTTATTATTCTTTCTCTTATTTGCATGTTTTGTTAGGGATTGATTTTCATATTCATCCATCTCTTATTCTCTTGCTATCAATTGAAATTCTTCCTATGTGCATTCCTTGCATAGGTGAGCTTCATTATAGAACTAATTCCTTGAATGGATGATTTCGATGATATTTGGAGACCATTCAAGGTTGTTATGTCCACTTCCTCTTCTTCAACATTGTCTCTAGTAAATTCTAGTTGTTCCTTGTTCCGGGAGACAATTGTGAATATTGGATGCTTTCTGACATCTACATCTTCACACCGTTGAGTTGAGTCCTCAAGGTCATCTTCATGTTGATATTCTTTCCTTCATATAATATGGTCAAAGCATCGAACATATCCTTAGGAGTCTTCAAAGATGATACATGTGGAATGAAATGGTCTTTTATGGAGATGGAAATAATCCTCTTGGCATTGACTAAGTCCTTCTTATGCCAATGACTTTGTCCTCATCTCCCTCTAGATATGCAACTACTTCTTTGACATAGTTATCCAATCCATGCTCTTCAAGTATGATAAGCACTCTATACTTTCATGCTTGAAAGTTCTCAACTCCTTCAAGCTTGTCCTCAAGATTGGTATTGTTTGTCATCTTGATAAAAGTGAGAACCTCAAAAGGAAATAGAGGACTAGAACTTACCAATGAGAGTGCTTCATTTGAATGCTTTCTTCAATGCTTTTCCGGAAGACTTCTTCTGGTGGACCTTAGGGTTTGATAGAGAAACCCTATTTTTTCAAATTTGGTGACTTGAAAATATGATTAGATAGAAATATGCACCTCCTTAAGGTGAGTTGAGTAGTATAGTCCTTTTCCTAAATCTATGGACAAAACTGCAAAATATCTAAAGCCCTAGTTTTCCCAGTCGTAGTGTTAGGTCAAAAATTAAAAATCCACAAAAGTGAAAACTGATTTCACAGAAAGATGTGCCATACTAGGGTGATTTATATGGTCCTCCTTCTTCAACTGAACTGCGGAGAGAAGTTATTGGAACATGAATCCCTAGTTTCTTCAATTTCTTCTCCAGAATTGTCCATTCTTAATTCTGATGTATCTCTGAAATTTCTACTCATCAAGTTTTGAAACTTTGTCTTGAGGTATCCTGATCTATATTCTTTTCAACCCCACAGGGTTTAGCAATATTGGATTCACCAAATGGAACTTTTTCTAAGTTTCCCAAGGTGACCTGTTTATGGAATGGTTCAATATAGAAAACTTCTACAGCCTACCATGGGTCATTGTTTAAACTTTGAATTATGAAACTCGTACCAGATAAATTAGAGTATAATACCTTTCTGGAACATCTTATGAAATTCAATTTGGATCTTGCTCACCTAAGATATAACATTTATCCCTAGGTCACATGTTTAATACTGAATTATTGAAGAGGTTGGAACCCTGTTTTAGAAGGATCATATATCCTAAATTATAGCTAATATGCAGTTTAAATTCATAAACAATTTATATCAACATCTCATATTCGGAATTTCCAAGTTTCATCTCTTTTAACTTCACCAAAATTGAGTTATAGCGAAAGTTCCAAGATGACTAGATTTTTCCTTCTAGGGTTTCAAGCATGATTCCTTAATCTCTATTAGTTGCAATAGTAACAGTGTTATAGCTACAAAAATACTTCTTTCAGTGTGTATCTAATACCATGTTAGAATTTTAATGGTTATACAATATCTTAAAACATTTAGCATCATAACAACATAACCATATGCAATAGGATCACTGAAAGAAAGACAAGCAAAACAACACAAAAGAACGCAAATATTTATCCCGGGAAAGCCTCATGGGGGAGAAAACCCAACAAAAATTTCTCAATATTGAATTGAACCAAGTACAGTGTAAACTCCCAAGAACAATACCAACAACGTCTTCTCTCCGACAAACCTCTTCACTCTCTGTCTAGTGCACTTGCTTGAGTTTGATGTGTGTACAAATAAGGGAGGCACCTCACCTATTTATACTGATCAAGTGAGTGACTCATTTACCTAGATAGGTCAGCCCAGTCCTCTAATTAGGGATGACCTACCCAGGAAGACTCAAAATAAAATTTATAAAATACTTTTGTGGGTACTATTGCCCCGAATTACAATGGAGGTTTTACCTCATGAATTTTACATGAGCAAGTACATCAATAACATCTTCAAACAGAGGAAAAACATCTCTAAAAGGAAGAATAATAATAATACAAAAAGAGTACAATAGAATATATTTCATAGTTACATTTCTTTAACAAATAATATTAAGTTATTGGATGAATGTGCAATATCATAGTTCAGGGAGAATAACAACTTAGGAATAATTTTAAAGCATCAAATTTTTTCGAAGAGAATGTTGTAATGTATGTCCATGGACATAAAATATAGCCACCAAGTAGTACGAGTGAAGGTAATCACCATTCCCTCTTGACAACATAACAACTGATTAATCTCCATGAAACAAACAAGATTTTAAAATTAAGAAAGGGTCCCCAAGTTCAAAGACTTGGGGAAGTTGTTGGGATCAATAGGTTTAGTTTGAGGGTCATGAGGAAGCTGAAGAAGAGTGAAGGGGATGAAGGGAATCTAGAATATAAGGATTCTGAGCCACGAGGACAAAAAAATTAGGAATAGATCACAAGAAAAAAAGTCATAAATGCATCAAACTAAAGCTTGAAAAGGGTAAAAATAGTGGTGGGGTTGGATGTGGGACTGTCATAGGTCAAGGGTTTGATGTATAAGATGTTGTTGGTAGGTTTATGGGTAATATTATGAAAGATGATTCTCTTCATTCATTTTTCATGGAGCAATGGAATCTAGTATTAATGTATGCACATGTTTTCTATGTTTTAGTTTGACGGTGATTGTGCTTCTCATTGAAAACTTCAAGGGATAGAAAGTTTCTCCTCAAGTAGGATTGGTTTTTAAGGACATCATGAATCATCTTGAGAAAATGGAAACACAGGCTTGATCCATTAAGGGATTCAATTTATGTGAAATAGATGTGGGTCGTTTATCCTAGGCTTACATCGGAGTTTTGGAATCATAATATCTTGGAAGGTGTGGAGAACACTCTTGGATGGTTTGTTGCCTTGAATTACTCTATGAGTAGATATGTAGTATGAGGGTTATCTTAATATTGGTGGAATTGGATCTTAGAGAAGGGATTCCAATAGATAATTACATATCTTAAGGGAATTGGATTTTTACTCTAAATTTGGAATTTTGGAGGATTCTACACAAATGTAATGCATTCATGGAATAATTCATCTATTGGAAAGGCACATAAACCCTAGAAGAATTTTTTAGTAGAAGAAAAAAGGGATAGTAAAGAAAATAACTTCATCTATAATCTTAGGGGAGAATTTTCCAAAGGAAGTAATGAAGGGATATAACGTACCTATTTCTTTGGAAAGGAAGCAATGAAGGGATAAGAAGTACCTATTTCTTTGAATAGGTTATTTACTATAGTAATTTGCGATTTAAAATAAAGTAAACAATTCATGAAATTTTATATGTATGTTCTTTCCTAAATAATGTTAACATGTGTGTGTGCATTGTTCTTGTCATTGTTTACTTATGAATTCATTTAAATTGTTCCAAGTAATAAATATAGATGTGTGTAAGGTGTTACAATTTCCACGGTTGCTACCATCGCACGATCTAGATTGGGACAAGCTATATCCTCCCACGTCAAATATGGCATCTCAGTTGTAAACAATTGTACATTCAAATAATAAAAGTTAGAAACAAATACTTTAAAATTACCTATATTGAAAAACTATCTATTGCATAGATAAATATATACTCAAGGATTGAACATAAATTTAAAAGAGTGCTAACTTGGTGCATTTAACCAACATGAACTGCCTCCTACGCCAAGCCATGGAAAATATTCCCACAATGATAACAATGATGTGGCATTATTCTCAACGAAGTGAATATCCCAACATGGCTACAACTAGTGACTGTCTCTTCTTAATTTTCCTAGAACAACATGCACCTATGTTTCTCCCATGGTCATCTTGTATGTCTACTCGATACATTGCCACAAATGTGGTGTCTAAGCATACCACATGCAACACATCTCATTGTCTCATTGATCTCATGAAGTTTATCAGATAGCTGAGGTGGCTGGAGAGGGGAGTTAGGCTCATGCCTAGGAGCGAGTGGAATTCTTAGTGGGTTCTGCTTAGTAGTAGGTTGATCTTGGGAAGACCCAAGGCCAACACCATGGAATTCAGTAATGTCAAGGTATTTGACATGCAAACCAATCACAAACTTAGCACGTAGTTTCTAAGGAAATACAGTGGAACCTCCCTATATTGCAGAGAGGTTTATTAAACACCATGAACTACCTCTTCATTGAATTATCTTTCCATCGTTGAAAATGGCACCAGTCCATGCACACACAACTCTTCATGGAAATGGGTGGTTGGACCTTGTTTTGGGATCAATGAACATACTATAAAGATTGACTTTGGTAATATTCAAATATTTAATTTTATCCTTACTCGGGCTAGTGGAATAAAACTCCCTCATTCTATCCCTATATTTGGTCATATCAATCAATTGAGAATGGGTATGGTGAAAGGAATCAATAATGTTGTCCAATGAGGTGGTAAGGAACAACCGAGATAGTCCCCCTAATGTTTTCTGTTGGTTGTTGGTTCTCACTAGATTCCATTGCATGTGGATTATATATGGTTTGCAAATTAAAAAAAAAATCGCATTTCACAATTTTATAATTATTACAAATTGAATAAACAATAAAAAGGTAATGAAAAAAATATGTTATTTTCCTAGATGGATGCTTGAATTCCCCCTCTCCTATGCTGTATGGATGAGCTCTTATGTGCACACATTCTGTTAATACATTTTGTTGCTTGTTGTCAACCGCAGGATTGTTTAACGATAACACTTCACAGACCTTTTCTTGTTATGTTTACAAGGAGCATATGTGCATTCCTAACACACACACTAGGAACATGCACATGATCCTGTTGGTTTGCAACTGTGAAGGTTCAACAATGTCAAGCCAAAAGTGCATGTGCACCTCCAGGAAAGTGTGTGTGCTGATGCTATTTTCCACTAGCGTGGTCCCATTACAATGGTTATGGAGACCATGTTTAAATGTGCACCCACTTCGGTGCCGCCCATTTTATTTTTGTGAAAGATAATTTAAAATAAAATTAAGATATATATATTTACACAATTAATCATGATTCATGGTGATTATCCTTCCAATACTTTGTACAAACTTAAATGACAATGTAATTTTGAATAATTAATCAACTTAGGAAGATGAAATATCATGATATTACACTTTTTCATATCCTAAGACATATCTATTTTTGTTGAAGTGTAATATCACCCAAGGTATGAAGATCACCTTCGAAAGATCATGATGTACTTTATGTTGTCCTTCATTAATATTTTCTTCGAATTCAAATTCAAATTCACATTCATTGTTGTTGTTATCACTCTGAGTTTTTTCTTCTAGCTCATCTTTAGAACTTATCAATTTAGTGAATGATTCCTTCTATGACTAGTCAAGGAATCCTCAGTCATTACATGTTTTTCATTTGCATCACCTAGATATACTGGGTTATTTGTATCACAAGGAGCATCAATTGTTTGCATTAGATCATATGTATCACAAGTTGTGTCAACCATATTATTAATTTGCATTCTTACAATTTCTTTCTCCTTTTTAATTAGATTTAGTTGGAGTGCTTCAATCATCTTATCCTTCAGATAAATTTGTTTATGAAGGCCAACAACCCAATTATCCAATGCATATAAGGAGTTGAAATTATTTGATTTCATGGTTGGCATTTACAAACGCTTTCCTCCTTTACCCATTTTAGATTTTGCAAATTTATCACGCTCGCTTGGCGTGAACTTGTTTGTTTTCACATCCACTTGAACTCACTCACCTGCACTTGTTTGTTTTCATGCTCGCTTGATTTTATGTCAAATTTAGGGTGTCGGGTACAAATAATCATGCACCCCAAAATTGTAATTACAATGATTGATTTTGATGACCTCCGTATTCAATTTCAAGCATGTCATTTTTCAAATTTTCACAAGTGTTTTGAAAGAGTTTGCAACTCTACACCTTAATTCAATTCAATGTGTCAGATTCAATGTCTTATTATTCAATTTATACCATTCAATAATGAATTTAATTCTTGATTCAAAGAAGTGATTGTCAATTTTTCACTTAGTGTATTTGCATCTTTGTCAAGTTAAATAGACGTTGACGACTATATACAAACATTGAAGAGAAAAACATTCACCGATACAGACAAGCACTAGGTGTACTTATGACCTCTTTATTTAATCTTTAGACAAATCTAAAACACGAAGCTAATTTTATTATCTTTATTAAATATTAAATAAGTTTCACAAGTTTTAAATCTATTCAATGCATTTGTTCACCAATCCACTTTAAAACAAAACAAACAAACATAGATTTAATAACCTCTTCTTCTCCTCTCTTTAGTTGAAAACTTCATAATTTTCATACAAAATGCCACTTTACAATCTCTTGTGGATGATATTGCACCGGAGAAGCCCTATAGCTTCTTTATATAATTTTCATTCAAAAGTGACCTATTTTTTTTAATTTTAAAATCACATGCTAAAAATCTATAACCTTTTTGGAAACTTATCATGCCCAACTCACTTTAACACGACTTCCAACATTACATATTTATACCAATTCTTAGGTGTTAGTCATAAAATTTTATTTTCTATTTTATTTAAAGGAAAATAAAATAACATATTTATACCAATTCTTAGGTGTTAGTCATAAAATTTTATTTTCTATTTTATTTAAAGGAAAATAAAATAACGCATTAATGTGGAATATAGAATATAGTTTTTAATGCCAATGTTTATATTTTAGAAATTGTGGTGAAGTAGTAAGTATGTTTTTCCTAGATTGAAAAAGGATTAAATAAATGTACTCTCTAAATTGATTTTATGATTATCATTCCAAATTCTAAATATACATTTATATATAGATAGTTGATGCATGGATAATTGGTACTTATGCATGGACTAGCACACATAGTTAACTTCTGGTTGATGAACAAGAGGTTATTAGTTCTCCATACATCAACTACTAGTTAGTTTTTATAATTGTTTATTTCTAATTCGTAATGAATACCATAAAATGAATCTGGACAGCACACTTTTCTCATTCTTGTGCAATGTGGGAAATCATAAGTGCTAAGCCACACCAAATTCTAAATTATAAACCCCTATGGATGTAATAAGGGTGGCAGACAACTCATTTAACTAGAAGGTAGATAAAGGTAGATGATAAAAGATAGTTAAAGCATAAAAAAGAGTGCTTACAACTTATATACATAGAGAACAAATAAAACTTATTTATGACACTTAACTTGTGGCATACCAGTGTTGGACCACAATACACTTACACTTATTGCAAAATGTTTTTACCATATTAGAGATCACATATTCTCACTTATCGACGTGCAGCATTTACAACGGCCGCTTAGGATAAAAGATAACCAAATCACCTCGCTTTTTCAGCTGTTTTTTCAATAAAATTGTTCAAAATCGCTCCCCAAAATTGCTATTCATTAATTCAACAATAGAATTTATCTCCTTTAAACTAAATAGCCAATTTTAAAACGACTGGAATCATCCAAATTACAATTTAAACCCTCCAAAGTGCAATTTCCACGAGTTTTATCTGCCGGATTCAGTCAGGTAAGGGGAGATTTAGTTGTCCCCTACGGTGGTCCCATACAGCACCGCTGCCGCCGCATTAAATATGCAGAACGGCCTTGTGGCCCCTATTAAATACTGGGCAGCAGGGCCGATATTAATGGCCAGCCACAAGGAAGCACGTGGTGATTGTAACATTCATTCGATTTTCATGCATGCACGCGAGTTGATCGGTCCATAACAGTGCCTGGGGATGAAGCTATGGTTAATCTAGATCAGAGCTTCAATCGTGGATTGTTGTCTTCTGACAGATCGTTGTTCATCAGTTTTGTTAGCCTGTGACTTCCTTCCGGTGGAAACCACCGTTTTTAGAATCTGAAATGCTACAAACAACTCCGAGCAAATTTGTGGGACTGTGAATATAAATCCATGGATGAATGAACCCTAATGCTAAAAGATAGATACTCGGATCGTAGAAGGAATCAAAAAATGGATTGCATGTTGGATTCAAGAATTTCTGCAATGGCGATTTATGTTGGACGCAGCTAGTTTCAACGATTTCTACAATTGCGTTTTAATGATTGATCTGTCTATTCGACCCTCAACGATCAGCCCGATCTCCTTGTTTGCGGTTTGCTGGGTCGTTGACAGGGCTGAACTAGCGTCACTATTGCTTCACAGATGTAGACATATTGGGATCATGGGATGGACCGTGGCAAGAATTTCCTTTAGATCATATTTTCATTGCTTCACTGCAACATTTGCATCTGAGCGCTAATGGACACTTTGACACAGGAATTGGCCGATTACTGAATTTCATGGCCTTGCCGGCTTTAACCAAGCATTTTACAAAGAATTGAATACTGATCACTTAATAGCAAATCATGTTCTTTAGGCAAATCTGTAGATGGATGAAGTACACCACTTCAGACTTTCAATCTTTCACCATTTACATCATACAAAATATAAATTAAAATTTTGGAGATCTTTACAATGAGGAAAAGCTTCAATCCATTTACTTTCTTATCATGGATAGAGCAGTTCTGATGGAAAAAGCCTTGGTCATGCGTTCTTATTTTTACCAGTGAGAGATTTCACAGTATTCACACCATCCTGCATTAATGCGTTTAAAATTCAAAGTATCAAACCCATTTTTTATTTTCCAATATATCCCACATTCACCAGCGTCAGGCTTGTCAAGGATTTGTTGGATCGAATTCTTGCAGCAATAAAAACTAAATAATTATTCGAGCATCAATATTCTCTTTGTTCATCAGATACTTTCTGGCAGTGTGATAGTTTCTTTTGCCGTGTGAAACTAATAGATAGAGAATATATTTTTATTGGTCACTGCAAGAAAAGAGACAAAGCTATCTTTACTATTTTTTTTCCAAAAATATAGCCGTCAACATACAATGAAAAGCTTTTAAAAATATATAAATGAACATTTGCATTTTAACTCAATAGGCATCTGAAAATTTTGAAAAGAGAATTAATATATTCTTCAGGATGTCTTATAACTAATGAGATGAAATCAAAACTCAGAGTAATTTGGTAGTGGAGTGCAATATTAATAAAAATATTTATTAGACTCTCTTTTTTATTGTGCCTCCACATGGATGCTAGTTTGCATTTTATTGTCATTGTTATTATATGTAACTATAGAGTAAGCAAATAAATGAGTAAGATAAAATTAGTAAAAAATGATTACACTTCATTCTTTATCATTATTTTTATGGCAATAATGATATTAAATCCAGTTTTTATAATTAATGAATACTAATAATAGTATTAAATTCATTCTTTATCATAAGGACTTGGAGTTTAACCTATCTCATTTACAAAAATGTTCCTTCCAAATAAAAAAAAGCCTAGAATCATTCTCTAACATTGATACCCATGATGGTATTAAACCCATTCTCTATCATTAATTGTTATGTCAATGATGATGTTATAGAAACTTGATCGTTATGTCAATGATAATATTATAGGAATTTGAGTTTAACATATCTCATTTACAAAAAGGTTCTCTACAGTTTTTTTTTTTTTTTTAAAACTTAAAAACACTTCTTATTTTGTTAAAAAATATCTATTTCATAAAAGTTTATAACATTTTTATTTTAGTTAAACTAGGATAATTATGTTACATAACTATTTTTATTATTAGTATTAATATTTGTTTATGCTGGTATTTCTAAATTTGAAATAAACAATTATAAAATAAAAAATAATATAAAAAATAACTAGTACTTGATGTATGGATAAGTGGTAGTTGATGCATAGATAAAGCTCAGCTGATGCATGGATAATAATGCATAGATAAATCTTAATTGATGCATGGATAACATGATGCAAGTTCATTACAAATACACATAGAGAACAAGTAATAGATAACTTATTTGTGGGACTTAACTTGTGGCCTATTAATATTCATAGGCAACAAGTCAAGTGGTTGTGCTAGTTATGTTACATAACTACCTATTTATTCTTATTATTATTAATTTAAGTCAATTCCCAACAATTTAATCTAGTTATTACATATTCTTTTTTTATTAACTAAATAACTAGCATTTAAACCTATTGTTTATTATAGGAAAGGAAAAAAAGCTGAAAAACTCATTTTTAAATAATTATATGGATATTTTAACAAAATCTAAAACTTTTAAGATCAAAATTTTATCGTTCATAGGTTCAAATACTAAGAAGTAAGGTAGATATAGGTATAAAGTAGATATTATCAACAAAATAAGTCTTTTATTTCATAAAAAAAAGTTTCATACACCAAATTGATATCTAGCTTCACCATGATCTTAAAATTTGATTATTATTATTAATAAAATTTACAATAAATTAAAAATTGAACTAATTTACAATTTTTAATAATTTAATATCTTAACAATAGACCCACACTTAGATCTATTAATAAGTTACCTAACTAATTTACAATTTTCAATAATGTAATATATTAACAACAAAAAAGCCCAATTAGATCTATTCATAGGTGATGTGCTTAATATATGACCCCGAGGTTCACCCAAAAACAAAAACAAAAACCAAAAAGCGGGATTTAAAAATCCCATGAAACCAAAAAGTGGAATTTAAAAACCCCATAAAGAAAGGTCTAAAAATCTGTATATGTGGCGCATGCTGTATATTTCTCTCATCAAAAACGTAAGAACATCCGTTGCCCCAGTAAAATCTCTCTTTGATCGCATGCGTGATTGAGTGTTGTAAAGTTCACAATGATCTACGGGAGAAGAGAAATGGGTTGGGAACAAGAACATTATTTTCAGTTAGGGGACTTTGTCAAAGAATGGCTGAAAATAATTCAAAAAATTCAGAAGACTCATTAGGGTTTATAATTTATAAGCTACTTAAGATGACCGCAACTGGCGAGAGCATAGAGAGAGGCAATGTTGCATCCATGGCAGAAGCATATTCAGACGACCTCTGTGGCCAGTACCCTAACCCATTAATGGCAGAATCCGAGAAACACCATTCGTAGCAGCAACACTTTTCCATGGTCGTTGCTAGCACAAGAGGCTGAGGTAGCAAGTGGGGCGAATGGAAACACAAGATCAAGGAGAAATTTGAAGGATTTGATCAGCTTTGGGAGTCAATGAAGAAATCGAGGAACTCAAGCTGAATTCCAAGGCCAGTGCACCATTCCCGACATCAACAACCATTCAAGGCCGCTACAAGCACCTAAGTCCAAGGTAGTAAGTGGGGTAGGAAGCCCCTGAGGATGTTGCGTGATATTCCTGAGAAGAAGAAGAGAGGACAGAAAAGAAAGGTCAAGGATGACCTAGAAGAATTCGAGGCCTCAGAGTCAAAGGGGTGCAAATTAATGGGGGTGGATCCTAACCCTCGTGACAGTCCGACAGAGCACCAAAAACAGAACGCACCAGCATAACAAATTCTGGGGTTGACATGCCATCAATGTAAATGAACTGACAAAGAAAGTGTAATCCACTGCAGAAAATGTAATAAAAAGTATTGTCATAAATGCATTCAATCATGGTACCCTTTGTGAGGAATAGAGTATATTACGGAGGCTTGTCCGTATTGTCAAGAAAATTGTAATTGCAGAGCGTGTTTACAGAAAAATCTCAAGGTCAAAGAGGAGAGATTCGACATAGATGATAGGGTCTATTTTTTGCATAAAGTAATTCACAGCAGGATCCCCATGTTGAATGAGATTCAATGTGAAGAAATCAAGGAACTCAAGCTGGAGGCTAGGATTCAGAGTAAACCAATACAAGAACTGGAGATTCCTGAGGATGCTCTCCATCTTGAGGAGCTACAAATATGTGACCAATGCAAAATACCTCTGGTCAATCTTCACAAAAATTGTGAGGATTGTAATAACTATGATATTTGTCTTGCATGTTGTCAAAATTTTCAAGAACGATCACATACTGGACGTGATTCAACAAAGAGATCAATTGAGAAGGATGATTCTTCGATCCCATGCATGCGTGATAGCTGATATGGATTGTTAAAATTAAAGTGAACGTCGTTTGGGACAAATTGGGTTGCAAAAATTCAAAAAAAAGAACTAGACATTGTCAGCAATGGTCAATTTCCAATGGCATTGATAGATTCGAAAGCATGTTCTGTGTGTTTGAAGCTTAATTCTGATATTTGTTTCAATAATTTAATAAAAGCAGCTAATAGGAAGAAAAGAAAAGATGACTATTTGTATTGCCTAACCGTTAAGGATGTCAAGGGAAAGACTCCTAAGCATTTTCAGGGACACTTAAGAAGAGGTGAGCCTGTGATTGTCTAAAATGTTTTGGAAAATACTAAAGTCCTGAGTTGGGATCCAATGGTCATGTGGCAGGCATTTAGGGAGCCCAAGGATACCAAGGAGAGCATAAAGTTGAAAGACTCAAATGAATTTGATGTCATTGATTGTAGCAATTGGAAACCATTTAATATCAATATACATCAATTCTTTATGGCTTATGAAGAGGAAGTTGGGTGTCAATATAATCCATTGTCCCGGATGTGGAAGTTGAAGTATTGGCCTCCCGTAGAATACTTCAAGGAGAGTCTACCACGACATTGTGATTATTTTATCAGTGCTTTACCTTTCAAGTAGTATATAGATCCTAAATATGGGATTCTAAATCTCTCCACAAGGATTCTAGAGGGATATGGGAAACCTGATTTAGGTCCCAAAACGTACATAGATTTTGGCATAAGGGAAGAACTTCCTGAAGGAGGGAATTCAGTCATTAATTTCCACTGTAACTTGGCTAATGTTGTGAACGTTATAATGCATACTTCCAAGGCCTCAGCTTCCTAAGAGAATTTGAGAGAAAACTATACTCGAAATGATGGGATGCCAATGATTTCAAGAAACATGGAAAATGAAAAAATGTTGAATCTGGAGATGCTCTTTGGGATATTTTCCGGAGAAAGGATACACCCAAATTACGTGGTTATTTGAAGAAACACAAGGGAGATTTTAGGTATTATAATAATTTGTCTGCTTTTGATGTTCAGGATCCTATTCATGATCAACTTTTTTACCTGAACGCGGTCATTAAGAGGAAGATGAAAGAAGAATACGGAATAGAGGCATGGACATTTGAACAACATCTTGGAGAGGCCATCTTTATTCTGGCTGATTGTCCTCATCAAGTTTGAAACATGAAGCCATCTATTAAAGTTGATCTCGATTTTGTATCTCCTAAGAATTTACCTGAATGTATTCAATTGACTGAAGAGTTTCGCTTGCTTTCAAATGATCACCTCTCTCAAGCTGACAAGTTAGGGGTGAAGAAGATCGTTGTGTATGCAGTGGAATCGACTGTGAAGGAATTGAAGGATCTCATCAAGAATCAAACTACAGAAAGGGACTAGTCTTGTAGAAAATGTGGATTCAATCCTGCTGCTGTTGCGCCTGTGAATCCCCCAATCTTTTGAAAAAATTACAAACCCTTTTGCTTTTGTTTTGAAAAAAGTTTCCAAATCCTTTTTCTTTCTATTATGAAAATTTTTGTCAGATTCAATCCTCTTGTTGTTACAGTTTTGAATCTCGCAATCATTTGAGAAAATTACAAACCCTTTTGCTTCTTTCTGTTGTGTTGTCACGTCTTTGAGTTCCCTGCTCTTTTGAAAAAGTTTTCCAAACACACTGATTGTGTTGTGAAAGGTTGCATGTGTTTCTTAATAATCAATTTTATGCACTTCTCAACCAGTGGGATGAAAATGTAAGGCAGTTTAATATATTCTCATTTTAATATATATTTTTTTATCAAAAGAAAATCTAGCCATTTGATATTGAAAAGAATGAATCAAAATATCTTTACAAATATGTTAGATAATAAAAATCTCTTAAGTGTTGTTTAATATATTCTCATGCAGTCTCCACTCGCTCTCGGATGTGATTTGTTTATTATATTTTAACAAAACAATTATTTTTATTTTTTTAATAATTTTAAAGGATTTTTTTCATAACAAAAATATAGATGTATATATACATAAAGAAATGTATAAATTACTAATACACAATTTAATAGAAGTTATGGACTCAATCGTGATGAAAACTAAAACTTTTGAGAAATCTCGCCCTTTCTTCTTCATATTTATAGATTGCATTGAGCCTATCACCCTACATTACTTAATTAATTGTTTTCATGATGCTATGCTAAATATAGCCAAATGAAAAGTTTATTGGGTGGTGCATGGTTAGGCTAAACTTTGGACTCATTGGAGTACAACTAAAAGTTCATCTAATAGTTTTTCATTTCCACGTATTAATTACCATGTTAATGTAAATTTAATTTAATAGTTGTATCACGATTGTAGTTATTCCAATAGTTAATCTAATAGTTATCCAATATAACTGCTATTAGACCTGAATTTAAGCTAGTAGTTGTAGATCATTGGAGTTAAGCTAATAGTTGTATCTAATAGTTAATTTAAAATTTAATATGTCGTGATTGAAGTTTAAGTTAAAGTTGTATCATCATTGGAGTTAAGATTATAGTTGTATTATGATTAGAGTATTACTTACTAGGTTGAAGTTGAAGTTTAATTTTTTCAATTATCACAAAAAGTACTTGTCACATCTTAACTAAGCTATATTTTATGTTTTGAAAGTGTTAATTATGAATTTTGAACGGCACCTATAAAATCATTGTGGAGACTTGCACAGTCACTTTACTTATGGCCCATGAACATGGATAAGCCACAAGTTGAGTGCCATGAACAAATTATTTGCTACTTGTTTTCCATGCTTATTGTTTATGTCTTAACTACCTGTCATCACACGCATTGTTCTAGTTAAATGGGTTTCATTCTTCTAGTTAAATGGGTTGCATGCCATTGCCTGTTATCCATGCATAAGCTACCAGTTATTTTTTATAATTATTTATTTTAATCAATGTAGAGAGTACACGTGTCTCATCCTCCTCTAAGCTAAGAAAAATATACTTGCTACTCCACCCCAAATTCTAAAATATAAAGACCTATAGGTGTATTTATACCAGTATAGACCCATCTAACTCTGGTTCTACAAAGCACCAAGAGGGAACAAATCCTGCAAACATTTCACCATTAAACTACAACACACATCCCTCTAACCACTATGCTACTACACACTAATGCATGCATTCTTATTCTTATTCTTATTCTTATTCTTATTTTATTTATTTATTTTTATTTTATTTGTTATTTGTTATTTTTATTTTTTCATTTTATTTTTATGGGACACGGTGATACTTCTGTCTCATCACTATGCTACAACATACTAATGCATGCATTCTTATTTTATATTTTTTTTAGTAATATTTTTATCTTTTTATTACACCGATAGGTGTTTTTATTTGAGATTTTGGGGTGGAAAAGCACCTATGCTTTTTCATCTATGGACAAGGATGAGACAAGTGTACTCTCTAGATTGATTCTATGTCAGTCGTTACAAATTCAAAAAAAACAATTATTAAAAAATAATATAAAAAATAAGTGATGCATGGATAACTGGTAGGTGATGCATGGATAACTCCTAGTTGATGCGTGGATATATAAATGTAACACACCTAAAAATCATACATAAATTTTTTTTACATGTGTTATTTTTACATTTACTTTAACAAAATTCTATGTTTAAATTACTGTTGGTGCTAACATATATTGTCCTGCTGCTTACGATAGGGTTTGTTGATATTTATGATGGCCAGTTCCTCCCAAAACCTTTAGCCATAATCCTTCACGTTATGTACTTTGATTACTTGTTTTTGCAATTAATTATCTTACGGTAAGGTTTAGCCTTAACATAGTAACACTTTGTATGTAAGACCTGCCCCTGAGCATGAGAGGCATAGGGTTTGTAAAGCATGGTTTCCCATACGGTTATCTCTTATCGTGAATAAAAGAGAGTTTTACTTGTACTTGGCATGGAACCGCATGTTTTTTACTCTACTACGACTCTTTACAGATCCTGCAAGTGTTGGTTTTAGTGCTCCTCTTTAGCTCTTTTATGCGTATGAGTGGTTATTATCTTTGTCACGGTTTTGAGTTGATATGCAACTACATGGTTATTAATGTGCTTATGGTTTTAATGTTTTATTTTCAATTCTAATAAAACCCCTCCCAATATCGTTTCCTAACCCACTGCTAAGTTATTGGCCCATATGTGTTAAAGATACTTTATCTCATACCTTAGAAAAGGTATGGGTCTAACCATGAACCACAATGGAATTAGACCCAAACCAACTTTACAAGGTTTTAAAGTATACGGATGAACACTTATACGATGGGATTTCTAAAGTACGGGTTGACTTGGCATAAGATATAAGGATTATAGTATGTTTTCAATGTAAGGTGTAAAGAACATGTTAGAAGTTTGTTGTAAGAGAATGATAACCCAAAGATCCATGGCATATGTTGATGATTGGTTTTAATACATACTATCCAAGTATTGGATTTGCAATGATATCGTTGTGATTTTTTTGTCCATGCAATAAAGTTGTCCTCTAGTTGACATTTAAGATTATCTTGGCTGCATGTTGGCAAAGCAGCCAGGACCACGAAGCACTACAGGATGCGATCCCATCCCTACACCTAGATGGTGAGATTGTTTGAGTTTGATATGGTTTTGATAAGGCCTTTACTCTGTCTTTATCTCTCATTTGGTTTTGGTTTTTTGTTCAGAGGCATGGTGGAGGACGAGCTATTCTATGTTTGATTCTTACTTGATTTTACTGCGTTGATGGCTTTCCTGGTGCATGAAATTTGATTTGTTTCACCACATAAATGGTTTGACTGGTTCTTTTTGAGGTGAACTGTTCCCAACATATTCTTATCAATCTGCCCTTCAACATCAGGTTTAGTTGAGTCCGCCAAGTGTGCTACTAAATGACCAGTCTGTTCGAACATGTAAGCATGGCTTGGGTTCTTTAATTTTGTGTTTTAAATGCCTTGCAGTTATTAACGAAAACAAGGTTTTCATTGATATAAATATTCTCTGTATACTTGAAGGATCTGGAGGGATAAGGGGACTCTACAGGAGCCAACTCCTGGCCCTCGTTGCCCAACGCCAAGGTAAGTGTTTACTAAAATGTTTACATAATACAGTTCGTTTTGTTGTTATTTTTCTTTCTATCGAACTGACTTAAGCTTACCATTTTGTGTAGGTTGAGGGCGCTAGGGATGGAGGTGATAGGGTCACCTCCTCCTAGGCCTGCATTTTTTAATGCCAAGTAAGACTATCAAAATCTTAGTTAAAACCTTATTATCAGTTGGAAACTAGTTTAAGCAGAAGTTTTAAAACCTTGTTGGTTTTGTGTGCAGGTAGAACTGGGCACATGTAATGATGTCATGAATGCAACCACTACTGTAAAAGATAAGTCTCTTTTCATTTCACCAGTTCTTTGTGTTAGTGTTTCAACCCTCAAGGTTTTACCCTTTGTGGATTCACAACCCTTGCTTCAACAATGCTTGAGGATCTTTGTGAAGGGTTTTTTCCTGTGGATGGTTTGGTTTAAAATGAGGCAACCATCCTTGATGGTCTTACTGCCTATAACGATGTTGGTTAATGTAATATTTTTTAATGTTATAACCTAGGATTGTGACATCGTGATGATGTTTCTCGCTTATAACCTTAGTACTTTGACTGAGTTGATTTATAAGTTATAGTACTACTTTTATTTTTAAAGGATTCTTGTCTATAGTTAAGCTAAAAGATGTAGATCTATATACAAATATTGTATAATTTGACATTGTATATTTGTGTAGTGAATTGAGATAAACGTTGCATAAAATGGATTCATTCGCTTACTTGGAAAGAATGCAGATCTATACTTATAAACAGACATTGTAAATCCAGTCACTAATTTAACTTCAATATACAGATTAGGGAAAAATATCTAGAAGAATGATTTCCATCAGGAATATATGGTCGAAAATAGTAATTTATTGTGCATATCAGAAACAATGATTTCACTTCATTCAGAACAATTATAGCAACAGTAAATTAATCAAATACAATTAAAGTTAATCTACTATTGATCTAAGGATTAAATATATTCTACAACATTTAAAAATATAAAGTATAATCCTCACACCAACATTGGGAAAACAAGAGTGGAGATGATGTTCCTCCCAACCAACTCCTAGAGCAGCCAAATTACTTGCTCCAAAACCCCCGAGCATGTTCGTTGAACCACAAGAGCAAAATATCAATGCGCCATCTCTTGCATTTTAAAGATGTTTGATCCCCGTCCAATGCTAGCCTCCTGCTACTTATGGACATACTAATCTATAGTATTTTTCCTAGGACTTGGTCATTTATGAGCCTCCTGCTCTTTAGCGCTCAACTAGGAGTTGTGACCTGATTTTTGGGGATGATGCCTCCTGCATCCTGAGTTCTCACTCAGTGGTTTTTTCCACTTGTATTTTTCCTCTTGTGGAGTCAGCAAACACTCTTCACAACTATATCCACTCTGGTCACCCTTCAACATATTTTATTAAAAAAAATTGTTTTTATTACAAAATGTTTTATTCTTAACTTTTCTGTCAAAAATAATAATAAAATAATAAATGAAGTATTTTCCAGCAGAATTCTGGGGGTGTTGCAATAAATCACGGTTTGTGAGAGATAACTCATTTAACTAAACTAAGGAGAGAATGTGTAACTGATAACTTATTAATGGTCCTTAACTTGTGACCTATCGGTGTTCACCAGCCACAAGTTAAGTGGTTGTGCTACTTTTAATTTTCTGGGACACGCTGGCACTTCCCTCTCACCACTAAGCTACAACACACATTCATGCATTTTTTTTATTTTTTATTTTTTTTATGGGACAAATGAACTCTTCTCCCCTACTCAGGGTGTAGAAATGTTCCTTCTTGGTGCAAGTTAAAATTAAAGATAATAATATATTGAGTAAAAATGAAGTGAAATTTTAAGAAAAAAAATTATTTTGAATAGTTTTTCTTGTGTATTGTTTTGTGTAGTCTAAACATTCCACTGTATTGAATGAAAAATTTGAAATGTTGGGTTCATTTCCCAGGGGTTTTTGATAGTGTTGAATCCATTTCTACCATTAAGATCACCAGTAAAACACAACTAAATTCATATTTTGCAAAATTAAAAAAAAATAGCAAGATTTGAGTGAAAACCACCCCAAATAGTTGAATATATAAATGACTATGTATTGTTTGATCTTTATTAATACAACATAAACATAATTATAAATAAAAATTCTAAAAGTGTCAAAATCAACTTATAGTAAAACAAACTTTAGAATGTTAGTTTTATGTCAAATAAATTACAGCCCTTGGAAAATTTCTGTGTAATTTAAAGTACTTAAGAGAGGCAGAATGTCAACTCAATATAATATTTAGAAAAATAACATATTTAAAAAATAACAAAGAAGTATGAATGAGATGTACAATGTTGGTCTTTTCTATTTTTGTGTGCTAAATTTAGTATTTTGTATATACAAAAATTTTGCTTAAAGCATTTAAGCCTGAGAGGTGAAATTTTTTCAAAGAGAGAAAACCTATAACTTGTTATTCAAAGAAAAATCAAAATTACAATTTGTTTTTCAACCATCATCCAACACAAGTTTGAAAAACTATAAGCAATGCAAAATATGAATAAAATATACTCTGAGTAAGATGTTAAGATGCTAAGATGCCAAAATGTTAAGATGCTAAAAAAAACTAGTAAATTTGATAAGAGATAGAACTGCATAAAAGAAAATATGAGTACTCCTCGTGTACAAGGAGGCCTTCACGTAACACCAAAGAATAATTTCAAACTGTCAGCCAAAGTGTGTAACTCTCTATAGACATGCCTGATTGCAATTTTGTTGAAGACGTCCAACAATCTCCTAGTTTTGTCACACCAATTCTACAAAATAATAACTTGAATAGAAGAAACACTCTCTACCCAATCCACTGTGAATCTTGAGTTACCAAAAATTTGGATATTCAGAATATTTTTCATTAAAACAGACTTTAAAAGACCCCAGAAAGAAAGCAACTATGCCCCATAATTTGTTCCAATTCCACTGCCCAATTTTAGTAAGAAAAAATTGATTTTTTGCTAGATATATAGCCATCCCGCCACCATATCGATCCAAACTAAATGCACCATTAATTTAAAAATATCGGACATCCTCTTCAAGAACAATTTCATGTAGAACACATGATTTTTTTAGTACAAGAGATTTGTAAAATTCCTATAAAATATTAAACTTTTAAGACCAATAACCGAAGGAGACTGGGAGATATTTTCAGAGATCGGAGAATTTCTTGCTTTCTAGATCCCCCAGAGCACAAAGTAAGGCAGAGTTTTGAGTGAGGGAAAATGTTCGCTCCAGATCAAGATATTTTCTCTGAAAGAGGGATGAGACCAACTATGAAAAATATCTATTCTTCCCAACACTTCCTTCCAAACCTTCTAATAGAAGCTACATTCTACAAAAGTATGGAAAATATTCTCCTTCTCCATTATACAGAGGATACAAAATTTGGGGCCAGTAAAATCCCTTTTATGCAGGTTATCCCACATCAAAATATGATTCTTCAAACATAACCAAGAGAAGCATTTGATATTCAAAGGAAGAGTCCAATTCCATATCATGTGGCACAAGTTCGAAATGGGATCAACATAAGACGAAATAATTGCCTCATAAGCATTTTTTGTCATGATCTTAACTGACTTTTGTTCCAAGACCATACCAACCTGTACTCCTTCTCCCCAAGTTTAATTACTAAATGTTTAATACCTACAATGAAATTTTTCCATTCAATTTCCAAGCCACCCTGTAATCCCAAGTCTGAGGATAAAAACCAATAGGAAAGATCATGATTTGCAACTAAAGGATTCCTGATATGAGCTAACATGTTGATGGCCGGGAAATATAAATAGAAAATCAAAGTTCCGGAGATTTTATAAAAGTGATCTCTACCTGTGAAAGGATCCATCTCAAGGACAATTTTATCTCCATTATAAATTTTCCAAGTGAGTTGGTTTCCTAACCAATGAAATGGTTTTGAAAAACCCTACCAAATATTGGAAGACAAAGACACAATCTTATTTTCTTTCCTATCACATTCCTCCATAGAGATATTCCTTAAATATATATCCCTGAGAACATATCCCCACAACCCTTCATCAAATAGGTCTCTCCAAAGTCATTTTAGGCTAAAGATAAACCAAACCAAGTTTTTAATTATGCATCCCCCGAAAATGTTAGGCAAGAAAATTTTCTCCCAATGAACTAAATGATACTTATCCTTTTCCACATTCCTATAACATAGAAAATTCATCATTTTCCTCCTAATATTATGGATAATAGACAAGGTAATCTAGGTTAAGGACATCCAAAACATCAGGATGCTTTCAAGGACCGAATTTACCACCACTAACTTGCCTCCCAAAGCCAACCATTTGTAGCACTAGAAATTTACTTTCTTCTCCATGTTTTTGAGAAGACATTGCCAATCATTGGTGTGATAACAATTTGGATTCAAAATATAGCCTAAATATTTAAACCCTATATCCAATATTCCAACTGATATGGAAAGAATCTGGTTACCTGATATAAAACATAAACCTATATTTGATAGTGCAAAACACCTAATTTCTGAATACTCGCTTCCATCCTAGATTCATAATAAAAAATATTTATGAGTTCACTATAAGTACTCCATTCCTCAATTGTACTTTCCTCGAAAAATTAACACACCGTCCATAAAGAGTAGGCAAGAAATATGATGGCTTGAGGAAACTTTTACCCCTTTTATTTTTTTATTATATTTGTCTTAATTAATCAATCTATCGAGGCCTTATATCAAGAAAAGTAAAGGTGGAAGGGGGAATCTCTATCTAATCCCTCTATAGATCTTTAAAAAAAAGGATGAGCCATTGATAAGAATTGCAAACCCGGTTGATGATACACAAGATTAGTAAAATACTTAGTAATCAAGATTAGTAAAATCCTTTGTAAAACCCTGTCATATGCCTTAGTAAAATCTATTTTCATATTCAAAGATTTAATTTTCTTAATTTAATCGAGTGAATTCTCTCCTGAGAAGCCTCTACTGCATCTTGTATTTGTATGTTTGATAGAAATCCAAACTATTCCTTTGACATACATTTTTCTATATAAGGATTGATCCGATTGGATATAATTTTGGTAATTATCTTATACACCATATTACATTAATAAATTGGCCTATATTCATTAAATGATTCTGTTTTAGATCTCTTTGGTATAAAACCATTGAAAGTTGCATTAAAAGGTCCTGAAACATGCCCTTTCTTCTGAGACTCCTCTACAACAACCAATAGATCATTTTTGAGAATATAAAAAACTTGGAGAAAAATTCAACTGCCCAACCATGAGGGCCTAGAATCTTTTCTCTGGCCAATTTTTTAAATACAAATTCTATCTCCCCAGGAGTGACCTCCCTTCCCACTCGAGTGCCTTCTTCATATGAAAAAAATATTGGGAAGATCTTGATCACCTTTAGTAGAGCCTCAATCTAAGAGGTACCAAGATATTTAAGGATATCCTCAAAATGAAGAACTGCTTCCTTTTCAAAGTCAGCTTAAGAGAATGTACCCATACCATTAGAGTCTTTTAAATCCCATATTGAATTTTGACTTCTGTGGTGGGTGGCATATTATGGAAAAAAATTGAGCTATAGTCCCCTTTCTTTATCCAATTCGTTTGAATCTTAAGTCTCCATGTTTCCATATCAATTTTCAATATTTTATTTTTACTAGCTTCCATCCCCATGAGAACATTCTTTTCTTTTGATGTAAAACACACAAAATATTTTTAGAGAAGAGTATAGATATATGTTCTTCGATATGAAGAAATTCCTACCTATGGAGAGCTTTCTTCTCCTTTTCCCTTTGAACCACAACCTGCTTCAGTCTTTTTAGATTCTTCACTAATCGATGCATGGTCTAATCTTCTCGATATGATACATAAAAATATGAAAATCCCTAACCATGCTAATGAAAGTCTCATCTTCCAACCAGTTGTGTTTGAACTTAAACAAGATTTTTTTATGTTTAAATTCAATATATCATTGAAAGAAAATAGGAATATGATATGAAACTCTCAAACTCAAAGACCATGATCGAAACTTGGGAGGAATATCAGCTAAACCTTTATAAATTAGGAACCTGGTGAGTCTTTTGGATATGCAATACTCCCCACTTCTACCATTACACCAAATAGACAGTACATAGGAACTAACAATACACTAATTAGATCATTCTCTTGGAAAAGGTTTTTGAAAATTTTTAAGGGGTCTAGCTAAGCGAAAGTTTCTCAAACTTCAATAGAATCAAGAATTAGGTTTAATTCACCACCCAAAATTAAGTGGGGAAGCTAAAAATTGCCACTATCTACCACAAAACACCAAAATATTTCCCTATCAGTTTAGGGACCATAACAGTTTAAAATATGGATAAGATCATCAAAACCTTTGATCTTTCCCTCCAACAATATATCTACATAAGTAAAGAAGGGTTTTAAATCCACCATATATGGATTATAGGCCACCAAAATACCTCCCAAAAGACAAATCTAATATGAAACACATCATAGCCATACAGGAAAAAGATGCAAAAAAACCTCAGAGGCCTTTAAAGTCAAACACATTGTCTTTTGGGTCAGAACTAAATCAAGATTTCTAATCTTGAAAATATATTTAAGGGAATTATATTTAGGTGTCCCCCCCACCCCCTTATGTTAAAATACGTACAAATAATTGATTTACTAGGTTCGAGGCTTGTTCATCTCTAATAGAGATGAAAATGGAGGATATCCAAGGATTTTGAGCGACTACTTTTATTCTGGAGGATTAAGGGACATATAAAGATACACAAGCAACATTTCCATAAGGATCTATACTGAAAATAGAGGAACCCCCTTTTTTGAATTCTTCTTTTGAAGATTGACATTCTGAAAGCGAATAAGGTTTATCGAGGAGTTAGCAAGATTAGAAGGCTTGTTGAAACAAACAATCATAGAATTTTTTACACAAAAATCCAAGTAAATTAAGGTTGGTGAATTCTAAGGACAACTGAAAGAGTTCTAAGGAAGGATGGAAAGCACATAACAATCAACAGATGATGGATTAAACCCCACTTTTAATAACGAGGATAACTATTATAAACAAGGGATTTTAACATATCCATCGGCCCCATCAAGCTTTACACCGTAATTAAATCTCGACCACCTAGACTTTGCATTAGGAAGTGGGGATAAACCCAAACACTACTTATGAAGGTTTCCCCTCTCTTCAAACTCACCCCTCTTGAATTGAGAGCAATGGGGAAAAGAAGGATCTCCTTCCTCTTAAAGAGATTGCACAGAGGAGTCTTTTGGACCCCCCTCAAAAAAACCCTTTTCACTAGACACAATTGACATATTCATAGGATTGATTTCCTCCAAAGTTGGAGAGGGTACCCAAACCTCCCATCAAGCCTGATTCCAATCTTTTAGTGGGACAGATTCCCCCACACTTGGGATAGATAGAGGATTAATAACCAAAGATGTCCCTCCATTAATACCAATGGCCAAAGGCGGGGAAATAAAAATGATCAGAAGATAGAGGAAAATACTGAATCCCTAAAAAATCAAGAGTCCTTATTGCCTTTATTTCTTCAAAATATAAATAATTGAAAAAGAGGGGGGAAAGATGAATCTTACTCGGGAATGAAGAAATCATAGATGTTGCAATAGTGTTAGATCTGCTAGGATGAGGGATTGACATGGAAGATATCCCACCTTCTTGAGAACAAGTGTGAACCCTACGATCTGAAGGCCTCAGCTATAGTGAATCATATCCCACCTCAACCCTTGGGGAAACAACTAATTTCTTCTTTAGGTGTCTAGTCTCCTGACATAAGTGACATTTGAATGGAATGCATCTATAATCTAGTTTTTGGCCAAAAGAAACATCACCCAAATCCATATTCACCTTTACAACTAAGCCTCTCGACACATCAAAATCAATGAGAATCACAGCCATTCATTTATCCTCCCCATAGAGCATATACCACTCCATATGAATAAGACACTAATCTTATTTTCCAAGTTTTGAACATCGAGTGAGACCATAACTAGACAGGGAAACATCAGAGAAAGCACCATAGATGATGGAGCACCACCATCTCTTTCAAATGGTTAAATGCAGTGTGCCAATGGCTCAGAACCAACGAACCACTTCCTATTATCTAGGATCTGGAGAGAACATGGGAATATGCTTCCATAGAAAGAAAGTGTAAGCAAGACCACCTGTTCACCAGAATTCTAAGTTTCGAGAAATAGGTTACAAGTGGCTTCCATTGAGCTTAGATACACTCTACAAACTCAGTATGGTTCAAATATACATATTAAAAGAGATCAATAAGAGACCTCACTTTTAGAACCGCTACCCTTTCCATGTTCACATCACGACCAACTATTATACGATACTACTCTTCTAGGATTTTGAGGGATTTCTAGGCTCACCCTTCCTGCACATGATTTCCCCGAGATACATATGCCCCCACAACCTTTGACCTCAAAACCAATAGCAAGAGGGAATATCGTCCCAATTCCCGACGTTACCAATATATGAGAACCGTCTTTCCCCTTGTGCATGACGGTCTCAACTACCTTATAACCATTATCCAATGGAAGCCCAATTGACAACATACCATGCTAGATTTTAGGACCAGAAAAGACAGAAATGGCAGCCAATGGTTCCTCCTAGATGGAATTAGTCCATGACAACAAATTCTCCACCACCGATGGGGATAGAGGAAAAAATATTCATCCATCGAAAATCCTGAGAAAACCCCGCCATAGAACAACGAGAAGACTAAACCTACTGTACAAACTGATACGGTGCCAAAACCACGGCTCAAAAACAACTAATTTTGTTTCATTCTTTATTTACATGGTTGGTACTATCTCTATGGGTGCCTCATCATCATATTCATGAAACTAAGGTTACATGTGCTAGTGGTTTCAACCCAAGGTACATCATGTGTTATGGATAAATTTATATGTGTATGAATGGTTCATTGATTTCAAGAATTCAACATTTCTGCACTTAAATAGTTAAATATCAAAGCTCAACATTTTTTCACAAAATTCAACATGGTATTGGGCTGATGGACAATCATGGACTCCTTTAAAGGAACTTTAGATGCCACATAACACTGAAAAAACATGGAACCTTTGACTTTAGGTGATAACTAGAGGTACTTCCATAACGGATTTGAAGATGAAGTAAAAATACAAAATTTAGGTAATTGAATAAGCTTTCATAATATATAAATTTTATATATATAAACTTTGTGTAAATAATTATAAAATTAGTTTCCCTTAAATTGGGTTTTCAAATTTTCATCACATCATAACATATATGTTTGTGCAGGTGCAACACTATATGATGTAAATGATGTCATTTTTGGATAACCTCTTGCAAACATATAGAGGACATATGGTACTAGTGCAACACTATTGTTTCAAAAAAATTAATGAATTATTTTATTATTAATATTAATTATTGAAGTCTGAAAACCTTGAAACAAAAACGTTATGTGCGGGTGTAACACTTTAGGGGAAAAACTTATTGAAATTATTGATTTATATATATATATATATATAAGATTGTAGAGCTCACTCTCCTCTAGTGCACCATATAGTTTTCTTGTGAAATGGTGAAGGCAATCGAAAGTTATATAAAAACAATCGATGTATCTATTTTTGAAAATTCACGTGTGTCATTTAGAAAAATAATAATAAATAAATAAAACATACATTTTTAGGAAAAAATACATATTCAGAATCCTTAGATCATATTCTACAATATTCTATATTTTCATAAAAAATTATTGTTTTTGTCAAAGAAAAAAATGCCATTGAAACTGAGCATATTCATAGAGTTCTGAAGTACAGGTAATATCGTTGGTTTATTGTCCTATCCAATAGGTTCAGTAGTCTAAAGTTATTTTTGAACATCATGCCAAGCCTTGTTACTGCCGAAATTTTAAATTTTACAAAATGCATATGCGTTATAACGCATATGTGTTTTATATCGCATATGTGATATAACGCATATGTGTTATAATGCATATGTATTTTATCTCATATATGTGATATAACACATATGCATTACAACGCATATGCGTTTAATATTGTATATGCGATATAACACATATGCATTTCACTACATTAATTTAAAAAACAATTTTACATATACATTGGTCTTGGAACACCATACACTTTCTCCCTCTATAACCAATCATCCCCCCTTTTCCAGATCCAACACAAATCCACATACCCTCTCCCCATCCCTCTTTATCTAACCATCATTGTTTCTCTCCTTCTCCATCCCTCTTCCTCTATAACCATCCCTCAACCCTCTCTCTCTCTTCCACTTCCCTCTCTCTCCCTTCTCTCTTCTCCCATCCCTCCCTCTCCTTCTACCTCCATGTGTTCCATCCTCTCACTCACTCCATACCTCACTTTCTCTCCCTTCCTCCTCTCTCCACCCCCTTCTCTCTCCCCCTCTAATTCCTTCTCTCTCTTCCTCTCTCCCCCTCTCTGTCTAAATCCCCCTTCCTTCCTTATCTCACCATTCGCCCCTCAAACAAACTTACACACCTATTGGTATTGAAAAATCACACCCTCTCTTCATCTATAACCAACCTTCCCCCCTTTCTCTCTATCACATACACACTTTCTCCATCCCTCTCTATTTAATCATCATTATTTCTCTCCTTCACTATCCCTTTGCATCTATAACCATCCCTTAACCCTCTCTCTCACCCATTTCCCTCCCTCTCTTCCTCTCCCCCCCTATTTGCCTAAATCCCCCCTCCTTCCTAATCTCATCACTCCCCCCTCAAACAAACTCATACACCTATTGGTCTTGGAACATCACACCCCCTCTCCCTATATAACCAACCTTTCCCCTTTGTCTCTCTCAAACACATCCACACACCCTTTCTCCATCCCTTTCTATCTAACCAGCGATATTTTTATCCTTCACCATGCCTCTACCTCTAAAACCATCCATCAATCCTCTCTCTCTCTCTCTCTCTCTCTCCCTTCCCTCCCTCTAAAAGCCTTCCTTTGTTACCCCTCCCTCCCACTAAGACCATTTATCTCTTGCCCCCTCCTTCCCTCCCTCTCCTTCTACCTATTTTCCATCCTCTCACTCACTCCCTACCCCACTTTCTCCCCCTACCACCTCTCTCCATCCCCTTCTCTCTCCCCCCAAATTCTTTCCCTCTCTTCCTCTCTCTATCTAACCATCGGTATTTCTCTCCTTCACCATGCCTCTACCTGTAAAATCATCCATCATCCTACTCTCTCTCTCCCCCTTCCATCTCTAACCATGTGTCCCTCTCTCTCACGTGTTAAACCAATCCAGTGGTTCAAGCCTTCATCTCTCCATTCCTTAATATCCATCTATCTATCTATCTATCTATCTCTCTCACACACACAATCCCTCATATCTATCCCTTGGTGTAACCATCCTTGACCATCCTTCATTACCCTAAATCCCTCCTCTCTCATGGTTATTATCCCACTCTCTCACCCTCTAACCATCCCTCCATCCATCATTGTCTCTCCCTCCATCTTTCTCTCTCTATCTCTCTCTCTCTTTGACTCTCCCTCCTCTCACTCTTTAACCACCCCCCATTTGTATCTCTCAATCACTCACTCTATACCTCTCTCTATACCACCACTCCATCAATCCCTCTCCTCCCTCTCACTCTTTAACCCCCCCTTCCCATTTCCCCCTCCATCCATTATGCTATATCTTTCAAACATCCTTTATCCTATATATTTCATGCACCTAATCATTTCTCCATCTTATATCTCTCTCTCTGCCTTCCCCCCTAGATATCTTACCCCCCATCCCTTCGTCCCACTTATATTTATCCTCCCTTCATTCCCCCCTCATATCTCTCACCTACCCATCCCTCCCTTCCCCTTGTATTGCTCCTCCCTTCATCCCCCCCATATATCTCCCCTACCCATCCCTCCCTCCCATGATTCCCTCTACACCTTTCTCTCCCTCCTTTGACTCCCCCCCTCTTTTATTTTAATCAATGTAATGTTAATTTCTCCTATGTCATATGCATTAAATCGCATATGTGATATGATGATCACATTTTACATAGTGACCGTTAGATGTAAACCATTGTATACATAACACATGTGCGATATAATTCATATGCGTTAAGATAGACATGCGTTATATCACATATGCGATATGGATTTTATAAAAAATGTTGGGTTGCAGGCCGTGGGCCAGTTTTACTGTAGCAAAAGACAAAATTCCTATGAACCCGCGCATAGAGAATTGTTCAACCTGTCATTTCATCATTTATTACACAAATCCATAGGCATTGTACAAGTTTGGGTGTATTTCAATGGGGAATGTACGTAATAAAGGATATAAATCAGCGAGGAAGGTGCTTAGACTAGAAGAAGCTGAAAAAAAAGGAAAAGAAGAGGGAATAATTAAGAAATCACCGACATTCAATCGATGAGCAAATACTTCCCATTCTCGCTCAATAGGTGAAGCAGAAGAATTCAATAGAAAATACAATGTTGGATACCCCAGAACAATATTCAAAGCAAAGGAATTTGATAATGGACAATACCATACATTCTCCAATGACCCACATATCAGTATTGAGTTCAATGGATGGAACATCACACTTTGCATCAAATACTTGCGCCTCAACATCTCAGGGAAAAGCACAGATACTTGATGTAGAGATTGAGGAGGATAATGCAACGTTAATGGAAGTTGGTTATGCGGAAGATGAAAATATTGGTGCATTATTAAGTGTACAATTTTGTGAAGATTTCAATCATTATGTTTCTGATGATGCAAATGTGGCTCCACAATAGACATGCCAGGTGGTTCAATCTTCTAATCAAAGCTGTCAGCCTGTAGTATATGTAAACGTCACTCCATCATTTCAAACAACAAAAAATATCGCATCAACGCGAAAGAAAACTCCTAAATGCATACAAGTGGACAAGAGAAAATTGACTTCCATGGAAGGTAAGGTGCCTAAATGCACTATCCTTTGTCATTGTTCTAAAATAATGAAACAATATTTTGATAAAAAAACCGAATCTGGTAAATGCCAATTGTTTTTAGCTTTGATTAAATCTAGCAGTATGGAAACTGTTGGAAGAAAGTTAGGCATAATAAAATTTAAGAATATAGAATCAAGTAATCACATTGTTAAATTTTTTGCAGCTATATTCACAACGATTGGTAAAAAAACTCGTTCACAGGACTGTAATGCGGTTTTCCACATCTTGGCTGAATCAATTGCAAGTAGATCCACAAGAAAATGTCGTTTACTTAAATGCACATCAAAAATTGTGCCTTTACATCCAAAGACGCTTAAAAATTATTCTGTAAGAAGAGACATCCTTGATGTAGAGGGAGAAATGGAAATGTTCTGGGCATTTACCAGTAGGTTTCCCTGTAAAGACATGAAGTTAGTCGAACCAGTGAAGGGACTAGTGCACACTTTTTTGCATGATAACACTAGGCCTTCTTCTAACACAAAGGATGTGTTAAAAATTTGTAGGGGTTCTATGAATAATGAACCTCATGTTAAACATTATCTAAGTGACATGACACAAACTCAATTGTTTGAGATGGTTAAAATTTCTGACGTAGAGCTAAGGCTCGGACAAAGATCTTTTGAAAAAAGCAATCCTTGGTATGTTAGAATCAATACCATCTGAAACACTTGTTGTTGTAGGTACCACACAAAGTTTCATATATATTATCATACATTTGCACATATATGCCTTTTTTTGCATCCTAACCATGTGCAGGAATGCTCAAGTACAGTACAGCCAATGTCATCTAGAGATTTCATCCATAACATAATGTGTCTAAGGCAAGATGGGAAGACATATTACTTAAAACAATGTGTAGAGGGTTATCACAACAAATGTGGTGGGATATCATTATGGTCTGATTGCATCCATGAGAGTGAATATACATCATTCGAGAATACAATTGTCGAGAAGCAAAACTATCAGTATGAGACATAGCAGCTACAAGATGGGAAAGAAAGTAGGAAGATTAAATTGGTGACTTCATAGGTGACAATGTAAATGAATAATATTCATTTAAATTATTGTATTGTTTATGTTGTTTTATAACATTGTTTATTAACATATTAATATTCATGTAAATATTATTATGTTGTTTTATAACATTGTTTATTTTTTCCCACCAGGTGCAAGTATGTGAATTTATTTCAGAGCTCCGTGGAAAGATCCAACATTACATTCAACATGTCGATATGGCACGGTAGAAAGATAAGAAATTCAGAATATGTTGAGACACCTATCCTCTCAAAACAATACTATCAATGGTTGAATTTTCATAAAATTACACCCTACGACCACAAAATGAAATATAAATTCAGTACTATCACTCAAATCAGGTGAGCATAATGGTCCATATCACTTATCGGCATGGGCCAGATATCAATGAAGAGAAACATGTGATATTGAAATAAAGTCACTTCTACATAAGTGACGACTGGACCCATGACATCCATTACATACAACAATGCTTTAAATTGTTCTATTATCATGTGATAGCTATGGATATACCATATTGTCGTCATTTAATTTGGCCAGATGATTTTGCTGGAAAGTTCAAGAATGCATGTGTATTTCAATGGTTGTGTTTGTTCCACATAAAATACAAGGTTCCACATATATGGAACTACTTTGAAACTGGTCAGGGAAAAGGAGAGCACGATGGCAATGGTGCATGCATAAAAACTATCCTTAGAAGGGAAGAGATGAAGTTTACAAATGCTCACCTTCAAGACATTATATCTATAGTGAAATGATGTGCATCTGTGATGGAAGAACAAGCAACAAGGAAAAACCTAGTACGGAGAATATTCTGGGAGGTGACAAATGTGGACCGATCCAACACACATCAGGTGAACACAGTACATGGAACTCAACAGTTTCATTTAATTATAAGCTCATACAACTCGGCCCTACAAATTTGGACAAGATTGAAGGCTTTCTTTTGTAGTTCTTGTAGCATCAATGAATGGGATGATTGTGAATATACAGATACGGTTGATACATGGAATCGAGTGACACTTGGCACCGATTTGAAGGGGGTTAATGAAATAGACCATTTGGAAGATGATTAGACATATATTTCTACATACTATGATCACATATCGGATCTCATACAAGAAGGTACAAAAAAGTAAATTTGTAATACCTAAATCACTACAAGTATTTACATTTAAAGAAATTTTATTTATGTTACATTCAAGACCTTTTTTAATAAATGTATAGTTAACTTGACCTATTTCCTTACACAAGTCAGATATATGCAGTGGTTTCCCCAAAAAATAATGAATGGGTTTCTAAATAATCGTTGGCACATTGCTTAGAGGGGAAACAAACCATTCTTGAACCTGTTACAAATGATGAAAATATTGAATTCCCAACTGGCTCGATGGTTATAAAAGGGGAGTACTTAACACTAGAAACACAAAAAAAAAAATGAAGGGTGGGTATGTATATCAGGATTATAGACTAGGAGCTATTGTATACCACTTAACCAACCTGGTAATTGGTATAAACATCAAGATGCGCACACTTTCGAACAAAAATAGGTCACGTGTATGATACTTGCTACCTCATTTAGAGCATGAGAGATTGATGGACACCATCGACATCAGAGACAATCCTGATGGCCTACTCAAGTGAGTGTATTTTCAGGTGTTACTAGATTTTATAGTGTGGCTACATTGTTAGGTGCGTTATTTAAACTTTAAAGTGAATTTTGAAGCATGATTTCAATGAGTTATCATTTAGATTATTCCCAATGTACTAACCTATGATTGACGGATACCATTCACATACATCCTACTATTCATGGGATACTAGGTAGTATAAACATGATCCTACACCCTCAGGTGAGCTATCTACAAATAATGTTTGCACATTTTCATTGGGTTCTCTTTATTTTTTGATGAGAGTACTAATGTTTAGCCTTTTGTGTTCCTAGGATACAAACACGGTATGCCACAATGGAGGCGCCAAGATATACCGGTGTCTTTAGACACCACCAAATAGAATTGTAAAAATAGCAGGCTCTCGAGTTGTTGCAATTTACTTTTAATGAATTTTTTATATTAATGCACACTTAATTACAATAATGCACATTTAATTACATTGGTGGGTCAACACTTGCAACTCTTGCATTGGTGGGTCAACTCTACCAAAACCTCGATCATGTGACTATTGGTAGTGTTCCCATATTGTCCTTTGCATGAGCCAATGACATGCAATTATGCTGCTCAGTTTAGTTTTCCTCTCCCAGACTGAAAGTCACCAAGTGTCCCAGAACCACATGTTGAGGCAACTTTCAACACGACATAAATTAGAAACCGGAGGTCGGATCAATGAACCGTTGACTCTGTTGGTCTCCTGGCATGTGATTACATATAGGGGTCCCTCTCCACCATGTTTTCATGGCCTTGTGACTACTTTGTGCATTGATTTTTTTAAAATAGGGTTTTGCTCAGTTTCCTTGAATGCAGCTCTTGCATTGGTGGGTCAACTATGCAAAAACCTCTACCATGGAACTATTGATAGTGTTCCCATATTGTCCTTTCCCATATACACTTGCAGGAGCCAATGACATGAAATTATGTTGTTCCATTTGTTTTTTCGCTCCCAGACCGAAAGTCGCTAAGTGTCCTTGAACCACATTTTGAGGCGACTTTCAACTCGACATAAATCAACAATCGGAGGTTGTATTGATGAACCATAGACTCCATTGGTCTCTTGGAATGAAATTACATCTAGGGGGGCCTCTCCACCATGTTTTCATGGCCTGATGACTACATTGTGCATTGATTTCATAAACTGGGGGTTTGCTCAGTTTCCTTGTATGCAACTCTTGCATTGTTGGGTCAACTCTGCAAAAACTTCGACTATGAGACTATTGGTAGTGTTCCCATATCGGCCTTTCGAATACACACTTTTAGGATCCAACGACATGAAATTATGCTGCTTCGTTTGGTTTTTCGCTCCTGAACCGAAAGTCACCAAGTGTCCCTGAACCACATTTTGAGGTGATTTTCAACTCGACATAAATCGAAAACCAGAGGTCGGATTGACGATCCATCGACTCTGTTGGTCTCATAGAATTATATTACATCTAGGGGTTCCTCTCCACCACATTTTCATGTTCTGGTGACTACATTGTGCATTGATATGATAAACTAGGGTTTTTCTTAGTTTCCTTGAATTAAAACTATCACATGAAACATATATTGAAAATATGTTGAATAGGTTTAGCATGAAGGATGCTAAGGCAGTAAGAACACCTTTATCAAATCATTTAAAATTATTTTCCAACTTAATGTTTGCATGATCCTCCTTTTTCAATGTGGAAAGCTTCGTATTACCCCATCCTTGTTGGGTGAACAAGTGAATGGTAGTGGATATGGCTAGCCCTTGATCCACTAATACCAATATGGGAGATTATATTTATATTTATATTTTTAATATGAATGATGCACAAATGGATTCCTCAAACCAAATATCATGACTAATAGGTACCTTATTTCTCACCCATCGCCTCACCACACTATTTATAAGAGAAATTGAATTTGTAAAGAAACAAAATCATACAAAAAGAATATATTCAACATAAATAACACATAAGGATATGTCACGATTAGGTCTATAATCTCATAAAGGGATATTCATTTATTTTTTATGTGGTTATTTTGTAGTGTTACCTCAAAACTCCTTCGCATTGTTTCACAATTTTAGGGGCTCATGCAGATCATTAATATAATGAAAATTAAAATACAATTTCATGTTTTTGTGTTGTGTTTAATTCCATTATAGAAAAGAGAGGGTCAAATAGATGGTGGGAGAAAGTGCAAGGGATTTTTTCGCTTAAGTGGTCAATTTCCTTTAATATTCTTGTTTCATCATGATCAAGGGCATTAGGATCCCTATGTTTTGATTAAATTAAATGAAAAATAATCAGTCCACACCATAAACAAAGTCAACCATGTAGTGGGAATGGAATGTAGTTCATGGAAGACTCAAGTGGAAGTGAAGTGCAATGACAACACCAATGATTGAAGATAAACCTTTATTTGTAGTGACTTATAATCTCAATTCTTGAATCTCAATAGTAGAATATCTCATGTTAGTTTACCTACAAGAGAACATAGGCCTTCAAGAAGGTATAAATATTTTCTTCAATACTTATACAATACTTATTACTTTCAAATTGAAGTTGAAGCTACTACATTTGAAGAAGTATGGTGGATATAGACAAAAAAAATTGGATGGAGGCTATGAGAGATGAGATGAAAGCTCTGATGGTGAACCATACATTTAGTATCATTTTAATTAAACACACACTTAATTAAATACATAGTTAAGCATATCTGAAAGGAATATGATTGATATAATGTTCCCATATCAAGTCAACCATATATATAAATATGAACCTTGGTTTATATTATATGTACATATAATGTTTTAAAAAATGGCATGCCATGGCCATAATAAAAAATAGTGGATCATATCATACATTTGTGTGTATACAAACAAAATGGTACATGTATGTATCACCCCTATACATGAATTCTATTTATCCCCCCTTTCACTGCCACTGTCAGTGGATTTTGGGAAGTCTATCTTTCTTTTTCAACTGCTTGATGGTGTTCCCCAGAACTGAGTAAGAGGATCGGATCTCATTTCTGGAGACTACAAAAAAACCAAAATTTTTAAGTTAGTTTACCAACCTATAAAAATAAATACAAAGTTCTATGTACATTTGTTCAAATTCCAAGCCAATATAACATTTTTACTTACTGTCCATGTGTAAGTGATGGTAGTTCGCAGTGTAACTGCATGTACCGTCGGTGCCTCACTAAAATCCTGCAAAAAATAAATGGTAACAACATTTAGATACATGTACAACCTTGTATAAGATGAGCAATTATATAAATATTTGAAAATTTATCTACATCCTACATTGATTTTTTCAAAGAAAGTGAGACATACATGTACCTGGGGGGGGGGGGGGGTCACCAGCGGCCTCAATTGGGTTATCTTCAAGCACCACTCACTCACTATAAGGCTGCATAAAATAATATATGTGAATGTCAGCAAATCAATGGGCGCACCAAAAAGATACTTGCATGTAAAAATAAAACTATACTACATGGAGGGACAATGACCTTTTCAAAGAAAGTGATACATACATGCACCTTGGGGGGAGGGGGGGGTGGGCAGAGGTGGGTCACCAACATCCCCGATTGGATGCTCTTCAAGCACCACTCGCTCACTAGAAAGATGCATAAAATAATATATGTCAACTTTAGCAAATCAATGGGTGCACCAAAAAGATACTTGCATGTACAAAGAAAATTATACTACATGGGGGGACAATGAATTTTTCAAAGAAAGAGAGACATTCATGTACCTTGGGGGGAGGGGGGGGCGGGAAGATATGGGTCACCAGCGGCCCCGATTGGGTGCTCTTTAAGCACCACTTGCTCACTATAAATCTTCATAATATATTATATGTCAATGTCATCAAATCAATGGGTGCACCAAAAAGATACTTGCATGTACAAAGAAAACTATACTACATGGAGGGACAATAAATTTTTCAAAGAAAGAGAGACATACATGTACCTAGGGGGGAGAGAGGTGGGTCACCTGTATCCCCTATTGGGTGCTCTTAAAGCACCACTCACTCACTAGAAACCTGCATAAAATAGTATATGTCAATGTCAACAAATCAATGGGTGCACCAAAAATATACTTGCATGTACAAAGAAAAGTATACTACATGGAGGGACAATTGGGGAAAAAGAGATACAAGAATGTTTGTAATAGGGTGCCCCCCCCCCCACTCTAAAAATTGAACTAAGGGGTCTCAATGCACCCAAATGAAAAAGAATTTCCAAATTCCTAGCATGTTCCTCCTCCATGTGTTCAGTGTTTGGATTTGGGTTTGGGTTTCGGTTATCAGTGGTTTGGTTATGGACACTTGCTTCAAGATTAGTGTTATTTGTTAATATAAAAACAACAAATTCCAAAATGAATTAATATTTCATTGTTTGTGTTAATTAAACATTTATTAAATTAACAATTAAAAACAAAAAATCAAAGCAATTCAAAACAATACGGTGACTTTCCTTCCATTGCAATCCACCTTGTCAATATCCACCTTCAAAATTCACCCTCTAAATTGCTTCCAAGCCAAAACACCGTTCCTTTTTATCGTGCCTCTGTTCTTTGCGACCTAAAATGTAAAATAAAAAAATAAAGGCCGTGGGCCTCTATTTTATTTTATTTTTTTAGTTTTTAGAATCACACTTGCGATATATCACACTTGCTATTTTTAACTCATACAAAACGCAAGTGCAGTATATCTTGTGATATATTGTAACTAGTGTTAGCTTCAGATTTAGGATCGGGTTTTTTGAACCAAACCATCTATAACACATATGCGTTATAAATTTCCTTTTCGGACTTGTGTTTTGGATTTATATACTGGCACTAATAAGTGGAACCATATTTGTGTGTGATCCCTATTAGATCTTAGGGCATTAAGGAGCTAATTTTTGACAAGAAATATTGAGTCTATGTAGATCCTAAGAAATTGAGCACAATACTTGAAGACAATGACACCAATCTTAGTAAGATCGAAAGACCAACTTGAAGGCACTTTGAATTTCAACACTTGGAAGGAGAGGGTTCTAAGCATCTTAGAAGAACATGACCTGGATGGATACATATCCAATGTGGCAAAGGAGCCTACATCTAATTCAGGGCGCACTACCTTCAAGAAGAACCATGCTAATGCCAAATAGATCATCTATGATTTGGTCAAGGATAACTTTATGCTCACGATTACTCCTTTGAAGACCACAAAGGAATTTTTTGATACATTGAACAATATCTATGAGAAGAAGGCACCAAATCAAACGAGGGCATTGGAAAAAAAATCTTCAGAACCCGAAGATGGAGAAGGACGAGACAACGGCCTATTCTTCACAAATATCTCTTAGGTAAGAGATCAACTTACTAGAATTGGAATAGTGGTGGATGAAGATGGTCTCATTCAAACCGATATTGATGGTATCACATCCTCATGGGAGAGATTCTTGGTTTTTGTTAATGTCTAATAGGTGCAACCTAACTTTGATAGGTTCTAGAATGACTTCCTCCAAGAGGAAGGATGAATCCAAAGAAATACTACCACCATCAAAGAATAAAACCTTACTCTTTAGGAAAGGATGAAGAGAGGAAAGAAACACTTCTCTCAAAAAATAATTTTTCTCATCCAAAGAAGAAGGTATACAACAAATAATTTGACAATTCAAAGATCATATGCTACATCTACAACAATAAAGGCCATTATGCAAAGGAGTGCCAAGTAAATCAAAGAGGAAAATGAATATTCCATGATTCTAGTTCTATAGAAGATGAAACTACTCAAATGAATGCATATGATAGAAAAGAAGCAAGGAGGATATATTATGCATTAGGATTCCTTCACCAATGTAAAGATTAGCTACCTCTTGCATGAAACCAAATTTTAAAATTTAAAATGTAGTGATCTTCTATCAAGAAAGAAGATCAATATCTAAGGACTCCATTTATCTCTACAAGGAAGCAGAGATCAAGAGGGAGCCTACAAAACAATTAAAGATACGTATTTGTATTTTTCTTTCTCTTGTATGTCAAATCTGAATGTTTTTTAATATATTTCATTACAGTTATATGCAAATATGTATTCCTTGAATTAGGAATTATGTTATAGTATAACATGATGAGCATATGTTATAGTTTTCTTTAATTGACAAATAATAAAGTTCATGTAGTACATGTTATGATTGAGTAAGTAGCATATAATGTTGCATAACATTCCATGATATATGAATGGAGGTTGTGTTAAAACATTGGTTAAAATGTTTGCATGATTGTGTGAACTATTGTCATTTCATTGGAATATTCATATGGTTGAATTTCATGATCATGCAAGGTTACTAATCACTTGATTTGTTTTGACTTGTATGAAATACCATATCGTATGACCTACAAGTAGCGAATGACAAGTATTGAATATGATTCATTATGATCGCATATCGTGAAAGAGAAGAGGAAAAAGATGGATCCATTCGTAAAGAAGGTAAACCTAGTTGGTTATTGCGAATCATCCAAAGCCTACATAATATAGGTACTAGGTGAAAGTCGCATTAAATTCAACGAAGATGTGACATTCCATCAATATGTCACATTCAAGTAATAAAAATATATTCATTGTGATACATACGTGGAGGAGAATGATACTCCCATGATGGAGGACCCATATTTTGGTTCTCCCCATTCAGATGTTGAGAGGGAGAATTCAAAAGTGTTCTCAAATTCTCTAGCTCCTAGAGAACTAGTCTATGAACTATTTCTAAGAGGAGATATGCATGGTTCTCATATACATAACGAAGCATATTACAATATTTGAGAATCTAGGCATGATTCTTGGAATTAGAGGCGTGGCAAAAACTAAATGATATTTTCTTCAGTCAAGAAAAATAGACAATAGAGATCTTGAAGAGATTTGGGATGATGGACTGTAATTCCATGGCCACACATATGATGAAAAATATAAAGTTGTTTCTTCTTCATATTTCGAGGATCTGACAGATAGTTGAGTAGATCCTAGATGTACCTAGTTAGCACTAGGTCGGATATATGTTTTATAGTCAATACATATACATATAAAACAAAGAATGTGTTAATGTACCTACATGGTACGATTGGATATGGACATAGATATGTCTCAGATAGAGAAATAAATATGCAAGGATATATGGAATTTGACTAGTGTAGTGGATGAGAAATAACACATCATGTATATTGCTCCATACATAGTGTATTGCATCCAAATAAAAAGTAATAAGGATTCAAAAGATTACTATTCAATTTTACCCAAGACAATGCAGAAAGGAGTGAAGAAAATAAATGACATTAATATGAAACTTTCATTCACACATTCTATCAAACACTTGAATGTATAGGGTTTATGATTAAAATTTTACTCATAAAGTTGAAATAAAAACCACTATATTCAAGATATTCTCAAATACTGAAGTAACCATTCACACATGAAAACAAAGATATTTTGGTCAACAGACTGGGAAAAAACTCAAATCCTGGGGAAAACCCTAGAAAGAAGAAAATTATTATTAAGAAGAATACTCAAAAATATTCCATCTACACATGAAATCATTCCTTCAACCCTCATTGACAAAAATACCCGAAATGGAACAGCAAAAAAATACCTCAATTTTTGTGCCCATTAACAGTTGTACGACCTCCACACGTGCACTATACGGTTGTACTTTTTATGGTACCTTCCTGCCTCAAAAATCATGCCATACATGCCATAATTGATTGCAGCAATACAACCTATCGGCCTTCAATTAATGCAACAAATAGTACCTCGAAAAATGTGCCCACANGGTCCCTTCCTGCCTCAAAAATCATGCCATACATGCCATAATTGATTGCAGCAATACAACCTATCGGCCTTCAATTAATGCAACAAATAGTACCTCGAAAAATGTGCCCACATGTGTGTTGTAAGATAATTGTCAGATTGGTTGTCATATGGTTCTGACTGCCTTGGGAAATATGTTGCCCATCTCCTTGGGATTCATGCCACTCCTCTAGGGAATTCCTTTCTTCTCCTCAATCTTATTCTCTCTCTCTCTCTCTCTCTCTCTCTCTCTCTCTCTCTCTCTCTCTCTCTTCATTAATGGTGTGATCAATTTGTCCTTTATCTCTTGTTTTATACTTTAAAATTTGTAACCACCTATATAACCACCTAATATAAGGTTGAGATACATTTACAAAATCAAGGGCCATCATTTAATGTGCCCACATTTTATAATTAATTCACTTTAATTATTAAGTAATAACTTAAGTGAGACCCATTCTATAAAGTACAAAACATCATTTTATTTATATATAACTCACTTTATACATAAATATAAAAAGGGTAATGTCTAATTCCTCTTCATCACATCACACCAAAAATATGAAAGAGGACCTTCATAGTTAACTTTCCAATGAGTAGTGCAAATATAGTTCATATCCATAGATGAGGAGATTGTCGATATACTTACTAAGCCTCTGTCCAAAGTAAAGTTGAGTACTTTCGGGACAAGCTTGGTGTAGTACATAATGAATCCTTTAGTTGAGAGGGAGTATTGGTGTTTTCCCATAGGAATCAATAGATAGATAAAATCCCCACCAGTTGTTCATGTGGACATGGTTCAGGAATTCTCCCAATTGGTAAGCCATGCAGTGGTACATGGATCAGGCACTGGTTAGCCATATAGTAGTATATGGCTCAGGTTATCCATATAATGGTATATGGCTCAGATCAACTATTTAGTGGTACATGGATCAATTAAGCCATGTATCAGGTAATCTACTCAGTAGTACATAGCTCATATTATTCATGCAAGTATACTTGAATTAGATGTCGATTAGTCAAGGTACATGACTCGGACAGGGGTTGCAGTACAAACAACCAGGGGATTTTGTAGTTAAGGTAGAATGCACACATTCATGAGTAGAGTTATAATCAATATTGTTGGGGAAAATTTGTAGACTATCAATAGACCTAAAATACTAGTTAAAGGTCTTAGAGACTATCAGATACTTGAGTGATTTATAGTCAGGACTATCGGGGAGAAATGAACCTCTTGGAGAGTTCAGATAGCCATTTAGTTGGCTAGTAGGGTGACATGGGATAACAAAAGAAGAATGAAACCACTTTGAAAGTGGTCAAGCCTTGGAGAACACCACAGAGAATGGAAATCTCACAGAGAACTTCTCTATACCATAGAAGATTCTAGAAGTTGACAAGCTGAAAGCAAGTGTTGAATATTGATAAAAAAAAATATGAGATTTTCTTTTTGCAAGGCAATTACACATTTGGTGTGCTGTGAAGGTTTGGTATGATGGATTGCAAATCCATGACTACTCTGATGGTTTCCATTTTATGGAAACTACATGAGTCGAAGTATGGATTGAATCCAGTGGATGCTACCATGAATAGGTATCATTTTGGTTCCTTAATATGTTTGATACATATTAGACCTGTTATATGTTATGTTTTGAGTCAATTAATGTCTGATCCTAGTCATAGACATTGGATTTCTACTAATCATGTGCTTAGGTACCTTTGAGGTACATTTTCTTATGGACTCATATACATCTACAGTGGTGAGCTAAAGTTACTTGCGTATACCAACTCCATTTAAGATGAGTGTATTGCGGCTAATACTACAGAAGCAAACTGTATTGCAGATAGTAATACAAAAGAAAAATTGACATTGAAATGAAGTATCACTTCATCAAAGGCATGGTCATGAAAGGTGAAGTAAAAATTCAGTACATTTCTTGTGATGAGAGGATTGCAGATGTGCTAACAAATCCTCTGTCAATGATGAAGTATGGGTACTTTTGAGACAAGCTTAGCATGGAAGAAAATTTCTCCCTCGCTAAGAGGAAGTTTTAAATTCATAGCATCATGAGTCATTCTCTAAGACCATCTTGTGCAATCAGGATTGGGCCTCATGTGTTGAGGTAGGGAGCCTAAATTAGACTCGGGAACTTGGAGTATAATTCTTGGGTTGGACTCAATAATGAGTAATCCTTCAATATAAAAGGTTATTCCTCATGTGTTGATGTGAATACTTTGATATGTCAAAGTGATGATGTTGTACAGTCTTGTTGGAAAAGGATAAGGACTTGTGTGTCAAGTTGGATCCTCATGTGTTGAGGTGGACCTCTAGTGCAAAGGTGATGCTTTGCATGTTGAAGCATTAATGTTGTGTGATGTATTTATTAACTATGCCCATTGGATGCTATTAAATATCTTTTAGAGATTGTCCACCTCTAGAGTGAATTACTTTAGCATATGATCATTTGGTTCAAGAGTAATATAATATGATCTGACAAATCTTCTTAGTATAAATATGATATGGTAAATAAATTAAAGTTAGCACAAGTTGACCATGCAATAAAGATAAGATATAAATATAAATGATTGCATGATGGCACTTGAGTTAGCATCCTAACTAAGTGATTCTACATTTAGTTAGAAGGTGAGTTCATCCTGAAGTCATTATAGCATGATTCAATGTCAAAGTATCATATATCATTCTTTAATTAACATATATGATGTGGCATATCATTTCCAATAAGATTAACAAATACTATCACCACTATAATGTAAGTGGTGCTAATATCCTTTATTAACACCATAAAATATAAGCAGAGCTAACTCGTGGAATTAAACTAACCATCAAAGATCCATCTTAAACTTGGATCCATCAAGCACCAAGAGGGATCCAATTTCTTCAGTTGTAATTTCTAATTTTTATTGCTACTTTATAATATTAATAATTAAAAAATGGTATCTTTATTGTTTGTCAATATTAAGAGTCCTAAGTATCTATTTTCTAAATAGTATTAAAAATAAATAATTTGATTGAATTGAATCATGTGAATTCATTTGTTTAAATCGTGTAAAAATAAGAAATTTAATATGTTTGGATTGTGGTGCAAAAACTCATAAAGGTCTTGATTATTATTTGAATAATTATTTTTATAAATTATTAAATTAAATTATATATCAAATAATTATTTGTGAAATGCTTGTGTTTATGGTGAAATCATCATAAATAAATCATACATGTACATGTACATGCAACAAATAATTATTATCACTACATTATGGTACTTACTAACATGGCATTTCTCTTAAAATACTATGAGTGAAAACATAATTTCCTATAAAGAAATTGTATAGCACCACTTAAACAGCATAAACTATAAGTGGTGGTAAAAGATGGATTTTCTTGTTGTGATAGACTTTTACACGAGTGTTTATATTTTAGAATTTGTGGTGGAGTAGCAAGTATGTTTTTCCTAGATTGCAGAAGGATTAGACAAATGTACTGTCTAAATTGATTTTGTGTTTGTCATTCCAAATTCTAAATAAACAATTATATATAGATAGTCGATGCATGGATAATTGGTAAGTTATTAGTTCTCCATACATAGTTAAATAGGGAGTAGTCTAACGCTTCGACAATTTCTCCCGACGTTAGACTACTCTGTCAACGCCTGCAGCTCCGCCCGTCCCCATTTTGGCAAGCATCCTTCACCAGGTCCCACGGGATCCCCATAGATTCGTCGAACTATTCAACCTCCGACCCCATCCATCCCCATCTTGGAAATCATCTTTCACTGGGTCCCACGAGATCCTCGTAGATCCGTTGAACTATTCAACAGTTTGGTTAACTTATTACAGCTCCGCTGCGAAGCGTGGGCAAGTTGCAACCTTTTTGCTGGCCTCTTTCAATCTTGAAACAAACGCATTCTGTAAAAGAAAATTTCCTTTCAAATCAGCTTTCACAAGCAATTTTTTTTAGTTCTTCTTCATTGCTACCAAAATTAAGATTTGCAAACAAAACAGAAATCAACATAAATACAAAATTTAAAATGGAAGGGCAACTTTCAAATTCACTTGCCATTGTAGTTCAAATGTCAAACCTTAATTTTCTATGCAATAGTTTATGAAGCTTTGTCTGGTCATGGTCATGTGTATCTTTAAGATGTTAGTTACACCAATTTGCATAAAATAGGTTTTTTTAAAGTTTTTTTTTGTTTGAGTTTTTGGGTAAAATTATTTATGTTTCTTGTAATTTATTTCATAATTTTTTTTAAAAGTGATAAAATTTATCACAATTTAGTTGTAATAGTAGCAATTAGGACAATCATCTATGATTGCTATCTAAATGAAAGTGGACTTATTACTCTCAGAAACCACACCGACCCATCATTTTTATTCAAGGAAAGCTAGGCCACCTGTAATAACCAACTGATAGCCCCTGAGGGAGCAGACTCCTACATGTCCCAAATCTCTTCATATCTTGAACCATTAACCTGTTTTCTTACATCTTAAGAATACCAACTTTTAACTAGTCAGAAATATTTCTAAAATTTAGCTCTATTTATGAATCCAGGATATTATACCTGGTTACAGTTTTACCTCATACCATATATTATATTGTGTGAAACACAAATATCTACTTGTATGAAAAAGCCTAAAAAAGAAAAAAAGAGTTAATGGTAGATTTAAAAAATAAAAGTAAAGAAACCTGAAAATGAATGCTTATGCTCAGCTGGAAATCCATTAACTTGTTATGAGTATGTGATTGTGAGAAAAGTAACCCTCTTCATTCTCACCAAGGAGGTTGAAAAGAGTATTTTTAAAGGATTCCATAAGACCCGGGAGAAAAAAAATTCATGCTAAAAGAGAGAACTAAAAACACTGAAAAGATTATTTTTAAAGATTCAAGTGTTGGGAGAAAAAATATTCATGCTAAAAGAGACTGCTGAAAATGCCATTTTCAAGTAAACAAAAAATCAGCATGCCCAAGCTCAATGAGAGACCTTAAAATACACAGTTTGACATGCCAAAATAAATGAGCTTGATGCTCATAGGGAAGCCAAATATGGAAGCTCAAACATTTCCCTTCTCTTTTAAAGAAAGGAGAGGAGAAAATGCAAAATCAACAAAACTAATTGAAAAGGCATGGATGCTCAATCATGCAATTAAATCTTGTTTTTCAAGCTACTAAACAATGCATAATGAACTCAAGAAGAAAAGTATCATAATATTTATTGATTCAAAGTTGGAAATTATAATTACTCTCGCTTAAAAAATTAATTACTAAGCAATGCATAATGAACTCAAGAAGCGAAGCATCATAGTCTTATTTGATTCAAAGTTGGAAATTATAATTACTCTCTCTTAGCAAATTAGTTATAAAGAGTAGCATTTTTGGTTAATTTATCCCCCACAAACCTTCATCCAAGACCATATTTAGAGCAACATTGAAGCAAATCCCTTGAATTAACCTCATAAACCTGCCTACAATGGCGACAAGCTTTGGAACTCACTCCAATCTGAAGGGAAAGTGTAGATCAAAGGATCTATCGAAACTGTTGAGATGCATAGTAAAATTTAACTACAATAAATTGTTTCTCGTGGGTGGAAGAACTAAACATCTGGTTCCCCTTCACCTAATTCAACAAAATCCAAGAGCAGTGAAAGGAGTTTCCTAAAGGAGAGACGATTTGCATTTTTAGGGTGATTTTCTCTCAAATTTGGTGAGGCCATTTGTTATTGATTTTAATTATTGAAATTGAAATTTTTATTGCAGAAATGGATTTTTTCCCTAGAGTACCTGTGGGAACCGTGATTATAAAATTCCAACAACAACTAAATATGCCATTTGAACAATTTCGGTGGATTAAATAATAATCCGGAGTAGTCTAACGCTTAATAAATGTTTCGATATGTCTAATAACACCCAAATACATTTAATAATATGCTTAATAAATAATTGGTCTAATGCTTATTCAATGTGTTTAATAACGCCCAAATCCATGGAAGCTTTCACATAAATAGCAATAAAACCACCATGTTCACTCCTCTCAGATATATAGGAGCAATATTTCCTGCTCTTTTTCATCATTTTCATTCATGGAAGCTTTGCATTTGGGGCCAAAAAAATCTCTCTTTAAGCAGTAGTATTCAACTCTCAGATTAGGTTAGTGATTTTGGTATCTATGTAGCTTTTCTTTTGGGTTTTCTGTTTTTTCCAGTTGGTTGTGGCTTCTTATTGATAAGAATGGGGAGTGATAAAAATTATGTTTCAGAATTTAGGGTCATTTATTCATTCATGGCAGTGCCTGAGTTTGGTGACTCGGAGAGTTCAACGATTCCCACAGACTATTCCAAGGTATTTTCCACAGTTAGAGAGAATAAAAAGAAAAACAAGATTGAAATTGGCCAGGAGGACATGAATGTTGTCAAAAACTATGATAATAGTCTCATTTCACACCAAGATGAGGACAACATAGAGCCTGATATTCCTGTAAGTGTATATTATGTATGAATTTGTGATAGGTTTTCAGTGTTTTATTGTGATAACAGTGAGGTGATGTGTCTTTCTCTTCTTCTGTTGCAAAAGAGGAGGTGGCTAAACAAATATTTTAATTTCGGCTCATGCATAAAGGATTGATCTCTATTGATGATGATCCATAAATAGTGATGATGCATAAATAGCTATGAGTTATCTTTAGCTTATAAATTGCCTCGACGAAACCACCATGATAAAATTCTGAATTGGACAGAGTACAATGAGAGTAAGGAGATTACGCAGTGGACATTTATAGAATGTGCTTATTTCAAGAATGAAAGAGGCCAGGAACAAGGTTGTGCAAGCTTCCCAGTAGAGAGGTAATAAGTTAACCGAGAACTTGTGAATAGTCTGACAGATCTACGGGGATCCTGTGGGACCCAGTGAAGGATGCTTGATCATCGAAGCGTTAGACTACTCCCTTTCACAGTAAAATCAACATATAATGGGAGGGATGTCTCGGTGAGTAGTGGAGATAACAGTGGTGTTTGTAGACTTCAATTTTTGAAAAACTAGTTATCATAAAAGGTTCATAAAAGTAATTTATGTACAAGTCATTTTTAATAATTATATGTTTTTAAAATTACTATCAAAAAGATTTTGCCTACATTTTGAAATAAAATGAATATTTCCAAGTTAAAATATTATTTTAAGTCACATCAATATTCAATCATTCGTTCATGACATCATTTTGAATTCATCACACCTCAAGACAAAAATAGTTATATAGAGAATGCACCAAAATATATCTCATAAAAATTTGAAGGAAAAAAGTGTTCGAGAACATGGAGAATCAAGTTATACAAAAAAGGTAAAAAAGATGCATCACTATTGATATAAATTTTGCTATTTATTATTGCATTGACTAAAATGTAACCATCTCCTTATGCCATCCTCAATAAAACCTACATAGGCTTGGTGTACAAGCTCGTTGCGAAGGCTTGGGCTCCAAGGGATGGAGCAAACCAAAACTCTACTTAAGCATGTGTATTGAGGCTAGTTTAGTGTTGTGATTTTATTCTTTTGATCCCCCATACTACATCATATCATGCCCATGGTGGTATCCCACATGATGATGGCTAGGCAACATATTATTATCTATCCAAAAAGGGAAGATCGTGTTAGGATTACAAATTCTGTGCACCTTATGGCCTAGTACTGAGACTTATATAAGGTCCTTGTCGATATTATGTATCTTTCATAAAAAATATGGGTATCTCTACTTTGGATACCTAAAAAAATGGAAAAGGAAATTTTTTTACTCCTTTAAAGGACAATATAACCTCCCTCAAATTTCATAATATATGGGATAACAAAAAATGTAATGCTCCTCTATCTCAATCTCCTAAAGGTGGCATAGTTAGCCTTGTACAAATCACAAGAAAAAAATTGTTCTTCATGGAGTTATCTTGCATCATCATTTCTTATTTGAAACATGATTTTCAGTGTTTTATTTACCTACATTTATAACTACATTAAACATTAATAAAAAGGGTTTGTCTAGTTTAAGAATTTGGTGAAATCTAGCATCATAATGAGGGATCATTCCTTTTATTAATGACCTTACAAAGAAATATGAATTGCATGTTTAAGCAAAGTTAATATAAAGTTCCTAAATATAAATTTACAATTATTTCACAAACATGGGTCAAGGTTTTACTAAAAGGTTGTCCCCTTCAATTATGGGATAGATAGAAAAAAATAGAATTGTTTCCTTCAAATGCCAAGAGTAGTTATTATTAGTAAGAAGTTTCTTTGTCTCATACAAAAGAGGGGCTAGATTTGTCTTCTATTGTTTAGTGGGTTTCACAGTACAAATAAATTCTTTATTACATGACATTTCCTCGTTTTTCTTTTTAGTGTTATGACCAACTTTTGTCTAGCTTGACTTGTGAAGAATAATCTATTTAACCACATTTACATTTTTTAATTTTATTATCTCTTTAAAACCATTAAGAGAGGACCATTACATTGGACTAATGGATATACCATGGTTTAGGTCCTTTTTCATGGCCTCTACTTCTCCACACATGTCCTCATTCAAAGCCTTGGTTTTCTTCTCTATGTTTTTAAAATCATGTAAACATGTTATACGTTATATATGTTATGTATGTTAATAAAATGTATACAGCATGTCTTTAATACTAACACATAACATATATATATTATAGGTTAACATGTACAAACTATTAAATCCTTGTCCCTTGCATGGATAGTCCCTTCAAATCGATCAATGGATCCCTTTTGACAAGGACCCCACCAAACCAATTGAACTAGAGGACCCTTCTATGTTGAGAACTAGTTGACCACATGAAAAGGATCCCAAAGTTGACTGATTCAAACCCCTTACGGCATATACCTATGCCAAGAATTAGTCTTAAGGAGGAGGAGAAATGACACCTAAAACTAGTGTAAGTGAAAAGAGACTGCCTTTTAAGGATGAGTCAATTCTAGGTTCAATTTGATATATTTTTCTCTTTTGGGGAACCATTGCAAAGTTTGTTATTCTTGGTTAAAATGATTTTGATTAAGGAAAAATAATTTCCCATTGTGGGAATGATTTTTGAGCTTGCATTTCTTATGCCAATTGATTTCCTTGATGGAATAAGGAATCCCATTGTGGGCATGGATTATAAGCTTGAATTTCCCATCCTACATCATTTTACTTGATGGAATAAAGCATCCAATTGTGGGGATGAATTATGAGCTTGAATTTCATAGCCTACAACGATTTTCTTAACACCATAATCTCACCCTATATGGAAATCATTTATGATTTTGCATTCCTTAACCAAATCAATTTGATTTTGTCTTGAAATCGAGGCCATTGCCATGGATTTCACTATCTACAGATGTCCATTTAGCTTTGAGATGAGTAGATTATATCTTATGTGATTTTTACATGATTAGATTGTTTTTATATTCTCATTGTGTCATGATTAGATTTTTTCTATAATAAGTGGGTCATGCCCCAGTTACTTTAGAAGTTGTATGGAATGATCATCACTTCATACTTGAAAAATAATATCTTATTTGTTGTTTCCCGTTGAAACCTTGTTTTCTTAAAGAACCTTTTGGATATGGGAAACAAACATAATAGAGCATCAAACTCTAGAAGAAAGGATCTACCCCTTGAAAATTTCCATGATATAAGAGAAAAATCCAGGTAGGGCATGGAAAAACATAATCCACATGCCACTACCTCAGTTCCTAGAACAATGCATGACGCAATGACCTCTAGTTCAACACCACAGGTGAAGTGGATGTATCCAATGTGACCCACTCAAATTCCAACATCAAGTCACCCTCCAACCAATAATCCATGAACAAGCAATGCTCAAGTGCAATAAGGCATTCAAATATTGGCAGATTATGAGTATGTACAATTGGATGATCTAGGAGTTTTTAATTTGAGATCTCCCTAAGAATCCCACACACATGTTGAACGCACTCTCATTCCGTACCAACATTTTAATGAATTTCTACAAAAAACCAGTGTTGGGACTCATACTTCTTGTCCACCTCACTTACCTCGATTGTCTAGTGCACAACGAAGAAATGCTAGACGTATTCATGAGGATAAAATTTACCTAGAAGGCCTTGAAGGTAAGTTACCTAAATGAACTATTGATTGGCAATGTATAAAAATCATCAAAGAATCTTTTGAATCTAAGAGTGATGCATCCAAATGTCAATTATTCCTAGCTTTGTCAAAATCACATTAATTAGTTGTTGTTAGGAGAATTTTATTCACAAAGATAGTTAGAAGCTCAGAGGCTAGTAGTCATGTTGTTAGAAATATTCAAGCTATGTTAAATTTGATGGGGAATACATCTCGTACAAAATATCTTAATGTGCCCCATCATGTATTATCAAAATCAATTGTAAACAAATCCATAAGGCATCATCGCCTATTAATACACACATCTCACATATTTAAATTAGTAGATAGAAAGACTATTCAAAAGTATTATACTATTAGAGAAAAACTTGACACACCAGGTTAAAAATATTGTTGGGCCTTTGTCGATAGGTTGCCTCATTCAGAAAAGAAGTTAATTGATGTTGTCAAAGAACTAGTAGAAAATGTTTGGCATGAAAATACTAGACCTTCATCCAATCAAAGAGATGTGCTAAAGTTAAATATGCTAATGAACTTGAACCCCACGTCAAGAACTTCCTTGACATGACACAAACAAAACTCTATGAGAGATTCATGAATGGGAACACACAATTGAACCTAGGCCAAAGGTCCTTTGAGAAATGCAAAGCTTGGTATGATAGAATATGCATTGACCGCAACGCATCTTGTTGTAAATACCATGTAGAATTTGAATATTATTATGACACATATAGGCATATATCCTTTGTGCTTTGCATTCTAACATTGTGTAGGAATGTTCATCCATATTAATAAGAGAATTCATCCATAGCATCATGTGTCCAAGTCTTGAAGGACAAAAATATTATGAAAAATCATGTCTATGTGGGACATGTTCCAAGTGCAGTGTATTTTAATTATTAGGCTGTTGCATTCATGAAAGTGAGGAGCACGAATTCGGGAGGATGATAGTAGAAATGTAGAGTTTCAAATATTTAATATATCAAGTAGACACTGCGAGTGAAAACAAAAAGAGTACATTGGTGAAGTCACATGGAAGTGAAGATTGATTACTTTCATATTGTACATTCAATTTCTAGATATATATCTTTTAAATGTCACATTCTAATAATGGCCTTGTTTTCATAGAAACATGTATGAGTATGTGATTTCATGAAGGAACTTTACAAAAAAACAAGCAGTATGTTCAACATGTGAATGTAGCACAATTACAGGAGGAACAATATAGAAAATGCAGGGATCGATCACCCCATGGAACCATATTGTTGGTTATGTATTTTACTAAGAACTACACCCTTCATCTCTATAGTGATATTCAAAGTCAATATTACCATTCATACCAAGTTAGCATAATGGTACATATCACATATAGGCATGAGCTCGAGAGCAACAAGGACAAGAGGATAATAGTGAAGGAGACAAGATTATACATTAGAGATGATAGGTTACATGACCTACATTGTGTGCAACATTGCGTCCAAATTTTCTATGATCAACTAAAGGAGAAAGATATACATATGGATCAATGCTGGATATGATCAGATGGTTGTGCGGGCTAGTTAAAAAATTCTCATGCATTCCAATGGTTGAGTATTTTGCAAAATACATACGATGTTCCACACACTTGGAACTATCTTGAGAATGGGCATGGGAAAGGAGAACATGATGGGGATGGTGCATGCATCAAAGCTTCCCTGTGAAGGGAGGATATCATGAGGTTTATGACAAACACTCATATCTAAGATGCATAATCTATAGTTTAATGGTGCTCTACAATAAATTCAAATTGAACCGAGCAATGGACGTCAACATGGACATGACATGTGATAAGAAATTTCTGGCAAGTGGTCAATAAATATTGATCAAGTTCATATAGTTACAACACAGCACAAGGAACACATAGATTTCATTTTGTTCAAATATCAAACAACCCTTTATTTGAAATACGGGCATGAAAACTTGCTTTCTTTTGTCGACCCTGTAACAATGGAAAATGTGATGATTGTGGATCGATGAATTGGGTTGATGTTTGGGATCATGTATCACTTGCAGTAGACCCACATGATGTTGTTGAAACAATCTAGTTAAAGGAGGGCCAATCATATATTCCGACTAATTATGTTTATATATTTGATCTTGTATAGCCAGGTGGATATTTTTGTAATCATATCTCAGATCCGTTGTTTTTTTATTTAACCATGTCATCAAACCATTACACACTTGTATTTGACAGTAGAATGATTTTTTGTAAGAAAAATATATGTAGTTGTTTTCCTAAAAGACAATGAATGGGGCACGGATTATAGGTAGGCATGATGAATCAAAGGGAATCAAACCCTCAATGCATCACTAACTAATTCTAAAGGAACTAAATTTACCACTGGCCATGTTTCTTCCTGATAAGTAGCTTAGGTAGCGTGGAAAGAATATTCAAGCCATAGGGTGCGACCTTGGGGGAAAGTCTCAAGTCAAGAACTGTCACCTAAAACTTGACTCCTCCATCTAGTACAATTCCTAATGAAGCCAAGGGAGTGGTCCCTAATAAAATAAAACTAAGGATTTTCATTTAAGAAAAATATGAATAACTATTTTATGATTTTAGAGGTTTTGACACAAGCTCAAATTAAACATCTTACTTTAACAACATATGAAAGATATCAATGGTTTACATAAAGTAAATACTTGAGGAAAGATAATAATAAAATGAAAGACCGATGCCAACAAAAATATAGAATGCTAAAATGAAGTGTCTCAATGCTTTTAATAAATTTTATTATTATTAAGTTTTGGTTATTAATGGGTTCGTTCTTGGTTTGGACCACATAGAACTTATCTCTTCGAAATGAGCACAATAACAACTATACTAAGTGTCCAACGGGGAAAGGTGTAACCTTCTTGGAGTATCCCCTTGACTCTGTAGTAATTCCAGGGTTCGTTCTTGGTTTGGACCACATAGAACTTATCTCTTCAAAATGAGCACAATAACAACTATACTAAGTGTCCAACGGGGAAAGGTGTAACCTTCTTGGAGTATCCCCTTGACTCTGTAGTAATTCCAATGCATCCTCCTAATTTATTGTAAATAAATTTCATTGGATGTCCTATTAGACTAGACAATATTATCCCTTTTCGATTGTCCCACTGATCTAGCCAAATTCCTGCTGTGTTCACAAGAGCATACAGGGATGTCGAGCCAAGATTTTTTTTACAAGAATTAAGCACTTATGAAAAAAATAAAAGCTATGTAATTCATCTAAACTACAAAAATATTTTTTGATTGAATACCACCTAATAGGCAAGCCTTTTAGTGGCGCCATACTTCGAGAAAGCGTAGTGGTTAAATTAATCTTACAACAAGAAAAGATAAAATTAAAACTAGTTGAGTGCAAATCATGTGTGAAAATGTGATATAATCTACTTTCAATAGCTAAAGAAAAACTAAACAAAATTAACGACATGTAAACCACACAAGAAGCTATGTGGATCTACCCTAGGGGGATCAGATGTGGGTGTTGGATAGTCCATTTGATTTTATTAATAATTTTACAATTTTAGGAGGTGGATTCCTTTGGTCCTGATAAATCAAGATCCACAGATTACAAGCTTAATAGATGAGAATAGGATTCAGGTATATTGATCCATGAGGCTCTGGATGGCTTGAATTTATGAATTTTCGATAACACGTCCTCTTACATGTTCATCAAATGTGAAAAAGAAGCCGCCTATTAGCACTCAAACTACTAGATAATACATTTAAAAGGATAAATTTTCAAGTGCTGAAAGATAGAAAAATAAGCACAATACTTAAACAAAACTAGATCTATTATGAAAATATTTCTTTATACATATAGATCCCAATACATGCTTAAACATATCAACCTTTATATATTCTTCTAAAAGAGAAAACTAAACTACTTAAGCATGTGAATAATTGTAACCAAAAGAAAGTTGTAATAAGAGGTGGAGGAGAGAGAGATAGAAAGAATGCTAGAATCCTGGGAACTTTGAGCCATGGAGACTACTTTGGTGGAACACCGAGGGACTATGCATTTAATAATATCTTTAAGACAAGGAGTATTCAACCTATCTCAACCTCTTCTCCAAGAGAGATCACCTGCAACTTAGAAATCCTTGCACAAACATATGGTTAAAACATAGGTGTCGTCAAAAGAAGAAACTTAGAAAGCATGCAATTAAACTTAAAGTACATGCACCTCCAAGAGATATAAAACAATAAAAAAATAAGACCATAAATCAAACAAGAATAATCTCTTACCCTACTTGGAGGGAGCTCCCCTAGCATCCCCACAACTAACCAATAGAAAGCAAAGAAAAGAAGACATGTTATACCTCATAAGCACTTGGAAACCAACATCCACAAATAAAAATCATTACACCATATATCTTCCCCCAAAGCCTTCTTTATTCCAAATTATAATATGAAGTACAACAGAGCATAGATGAGCAAAATTTTGATCCTCTGACCATAAAAAATGAGGAACCAAATCCTTTCTTAAATAGCTAGACCAAAGAGGCTCGAGGATAGATCCACAAGAGGGAGTTAGCTTGAGTTTCGTGAGTTGATTGAGGGATTTGATTGAGAGGTGGGAGATTGGGATGGGTGTCACCTCTCATGAGTTGTACCCACCTTCTCTGTGATTACCATCTATCCAAACATTAGACACCACTGTTATGGACAAAACTTCCTATGGCTTGGGGTGGACCACAACAGACAATATGACACCAATCCACTTCCAATATGATAAAGAAATAAAAAAGTCTAACACTAAGGGATGAGAAGTGTACCTTATTCCAGATGTTCATAATAGATCCCCATTGAGCTTTCAACCACACTTGCACCTACATTTCATTCTCAACAACAAAGAAACATACAAGAATGATAGATATTAAGTGTTAGAACCTACTCTAGCATATATAAATCCAATATATAATCAAAGCAACTACATCCATGGATAAAAATATTCATAGTTACACATATAATGGATGAGAAATGGATATTTCTATTAAATATAAACAGAGATATAAGTGACAAACTCAGTCGACACATTGTCAAAATCAAGAAACCGAGTCCTCCACCTAGTCCACCACTTCAGTCCTCCATATCAATGTCAAGATCACAAGACAATGGAAATATTGGGAAGACAATTAATGGTTGCTCAAAGGACAAAGGGATGAAGACTCAAGTATGGAAGAATGTGGCACAAATCCACTATAGTTTGTTTTCTCTCAAAAGTTCTCCTCCTCTAATGCATCCAAGTAGATCAATATATATCCCTTCAATAGGAGGTGAAGGGTCACGTCGAAGCATTTCAAGGCATATGGAAGGCCAATAGTCAATTTATTCGTTACTTAATGAGGGAAAACTCCAAATATTTTATTTTTTAGCACATTTCCCGATGTACGCAGGTCGTAGTGGAGCAAGTTGCATGTACACGCTGTCTGTAAGCTAGTCACCTCTGTATACCAATAAATAAGAGTTTTTAAAAAGAGATTTTGGATCATCAAATTTATATTGAGCAAAGGGGGTCCAAAGAGTCTACATAGGGACGGGGAAGGCCATAAAAACATTATCCACCAAGTTTGGTAAAATCATTTATAACAGATTCCCCCTAATGTGTGAGGTCAGAGGGGTAACATGATGGTTTAAATACATTATAATGATCCCAGAAGTGGTGTAATGAATACCCAGGTGGAAAAATCGACTGCTCATCAGTATAATACAATGACAGGTCTCACATGTGACTGCAAATATGAAGTGCACCAGTACCCAAATACATAATAGTACAATGGCCATGAATAGCCATATTAGACATATGTCACATGTGGTCATCTCCACATACACTATATACAATGAAATAAGATCTTCATATTGAATGAAAACATCTGATGGTACACTAGAATATGGTTATGAGAACTGATATCTCATAGATACTGGCATAATAAAGGAGGTAGCATATATTGAATGCCACCAAGATCAGAGGTCTTCAACACAATTCGTCGCTAGTTCATGTCCCATCACACGAATAAAGGTGTCGAGGTCGAACATGATGGACCATCATCTGATTACCGATCATTGATGTATACCGTTAATAGACATGAGATATCCCACCAATAATGATAATGGGAGTCAAGGTACAAAGTGTAATCAAACAATTGTGAATATATGCATTGAGGTCGAACACTTGAGAGAGTCCATCGATCAGGGGGCATTGATGTATTCCCAAATATGTCAATGGTGAGAGAACCTGTCACTGATGATTGCAAGTCTCAAGGCACTCAATGTATTATAGATCCCTATTCTAGAATAAATGATATGAAGTCAATGGAATGGAATCCACTAGAAGGAGGGAATTAAGGCATCCCCCATCAACCAACATGAGGTACACAACAACGCTGGATAATTTGGAAGAACTCGAACGAACATAATGTGCACCAACCAGTAACTGTATTGAGAATCATCGACATGAAAAGACAAGATAACTGAGGAGTGGTCGACTCAGGCTAAAACTTCCTTCGAATAAGAGCATAAGGCAAATGGAGACTCATAGGAATCATAGACTCAACATGGAAATTGGGACAACTCCGAGACACAAGAGGCATCAACAGAGACTCCATGGGGACTGGATGCATAACTAGTCAATGGAGAAAACGCAGTGTAACGAGTGCAAATCCCAAAGTCATACTAATAACCCAACCAATGGATGGAATATACAATGCTCTGTTCGAAGGAGACATGACATGACAATTTCCAAAGTAATATCATTTCCCGTCGACTTTTTATGATTGTTTATTCTTTTGGTATTTTTCATATTGGAAATCTTGAAAAATAATAAAATTGCTTATAGTACATAACTAGGAGGAAACGAGTGTCATAGGTAAGCAAACTAGTTTCCAAGCAATGGAACATACCTATGATCAATGCAAGCAAGCATGTGCAGGATAAGGACACTAGGAAGGATGTCTCCTCCGGGTATGGGGTGATCAAGTTTCAAAAAATATATGGAAGGCTTTGCTTGGCTAGGATTGAGACAAGATCATGCTATATGGCTTATAAAACTGAAGCAGGGAGACGACATAAGGCTCAATACGACAAGAGAATGCATGAAATGTAATTACAACGTGATATAAATGGGAGTACTTGTGGGAGATGGCCAACATATGTTTCAAGAAATAATATGAGGTTCTTTCTCAAAGACATGGTGTAACTACAAGGGACTCCCATACCTAAGGGAGGATTCTCAGCATGGGTACCAAATGAAAAAACGAGATCTATCTAGGGCACCCATGCGTAGAAAGGATATACCACTTACGTAACGCCACTTCTAGTAGCAGTGTGAAGGTTCAGTAACATCACGACGTGGGTTTGTACCTATAGTTAACGTGACATGTTCATCCCACATTCGTATTTCGACCTTAACCTTTTTTTGCACTTTCGAGTTCTAAAGTACGGAAGGGGGAAGATGGAACGATGGTTGAAAGACTCCATTGAAAGTTAATATTTCGATTTCCAAAGTCCAAGGTCGAAGGGTGGAACTTGGAAGGATAGAGAAAAGTTAAGTCGAAAGTGTAAGTTCCTAGTTTTCAATTTCCGCAACAGAAGGGAAGATGGCGGAAGGCGGGAGAATGAAAGTTGATCAAGGGAAAGTATTAGGTTTTTGTGATCCGAGTTCCATAGCAGAAAGGCGGAAGGCAAAAGAAAAAAAGTGAACAAGTTCAGATATTTTTTCGTTGGGCTCTGATTTTTGAGTTTCATAACGGAAGGGTGGAAGACGGAAGGTGAAAAGTGAACAAGTTCAGTTATCGTTTCGATGGTTTTTCGGTTTCCAACTTCTGACGCCAGAAGGTGAAAAGTGGAAGTGCAAAAGTGCAGAAGGAAGAAGTTCAATCTTTCACTTCATCGAAAGGTTGAAGTTCTGATTTCCGAGTTCCGAGGCCGAAAGGCAGAAGGAAGAAGTGTGGAAGGGAAGAAGGTGGAAGTTAGACCATTCACTTCATCGAAACCTTAAATTTCTAATTCCCGAGTTCCAAGGTCGGCAGTGCGAAAGCAGAAGTGCAGAAAGGCCAAGGTTAGTTTGAAAATGGCCATTCTGGATGCAGAATGGATAATTGAAGGGAAAAATGACTGGTATAGTGGTTCTAAGCCTGAGATGAAGGTTGGAGAATAGGTTAATGTCCATACCTGGTGTTTATAAGAAGAACAAAGAGGTTCTTTAAGCAAAAAATTTTAAATTATCCGCATTATGGGGTATGGGGACATGACAAAACTTGGGTACCAAATGAAAAAATGAGATCTAGTTAGGGCACCCATGAGTAGGAAGGATCTACCATTTACGTAATGCCACTTCTAGTAGCAGTGTGAAGGTTTCTTAACATCACAAAGTGGGTTTGTACCTATAGTTAATGTGACATGGTCATAGGACAATGCATGATGCATGCAGAAAACTGACCCTATCCTATATGCCAACTCAAACTTATACATGTTATAGACACGAACGGGTCAAGACCTTGGAAAAAGTGCACCCAAAACGAATCCCTACACCACAATACTAGGCCAAAACAACTCAAAAAGGTTAATAAGAGTCCAAACTATAAGCTAAGGGGTTAAAAATTTCAAAAGAAATTTGTAAAATAGTAAAAATTGACATTTTTACCATACCATTTTGTTTTTTACCACAAAAAGTGTATTTGGAGCCATTTGGACCACAAAATTCAACTATCAATTCTGGGATCTAGAAGAAACGAAATCATGAGCTGTCAGGACCAGGTAAATCCTACTCTCATTCCTCATCTATTCCATGCATTTATTTTCATTTTTCATGGTGTATTTTTTTGTTTAGAGCAACCATAAATGGGTATCCCAGCCCATGTAGGTCAAAATATATTGGTTCACATATAAGGCCTGATGTACGTGAGAAAAGCACAAAAATCCCATGTACACATGCTACTGTTACCAATAAAATTCGTGTATAGGTCCGCACGTACCCAATTCAATGGCAAAAACTCATCAAAATTCAATGTTTTTTGACATATTGGTGCTGGAATGGAGGAAGCGCGAGCATGAGGATGTGGATAGGGAATTCTACCGAAACATAAACACTCAACAAGCTCAAAAAAATATGTGGATTATACAAGTTTTAGAATATTGGGGGTTTGAGGGCCCAACCAAGACTTCTTCAGATGTTTGTTGACTACTGGGACCTAGACATAGAGGTTTTTCAGCTAGATGGGATGCCACTAATACTAGAAGTGGAATATATCTACTTCATTATTGGATTATCCGGCCGAGGTGAGGTAGTAAACTTGGGATATCATGGGCTAGGTGGAGGGATCACTATAGAAAAGTATATAGTCATTTATTATAGTCTTTCAAATACTGAGAAGATCAAAATCCAGGTTCCGGTGAAGTCCATCAAGATCCTAAGTCTCAAGGTGATATTTCTGGTACTAGCCAGAATAGAAGGGTTGGCATCACTTGATCAGGCTTCCATGCCTCTCAAGTTTCATTCAGTAGAGTGTATAAGACCTACAATGTATGGTTGGAGCACATCATTGTTGAATGCTATGAAACAATAGCTGACAGACTGCAAGCTGGGAAGGATAAAGAACTTCGAGTTCACCATCAAACTTAGAAATTTATTTTTCAAGCGGGTACTGGGACTTATCCCAAGATTCGAGGTTCCTCCACATAGTCTACGATATCCAGCCAAAACCATTGGGTAGAGGTGAAGCGGTGATTAAGAGGACATCAGAAACCTAGTCCTTTCCCACCAAAATTCTACCACTGGTGGAGGCGACATATCATGGCCATGGATGACTATCCCTATGCAGAGATCGACTTCTGCGAAGACCTAGACATGCCACTACCACCAGGTGCCGCATATGGTGACATAGGTAAAAATCCCAAATATATTTTGAATTATTTGATTTTTTTTAGTCTTTTTTATATATAAGGTAATCAAAAACATGTTTTGGCGGTAGCATGTTCTAATGTTGATCATGTGTATGCAGATGTGGGTCCGAGATGACCATATGGTTTCCTCGACATCGTCGGAGGGGGCGATGGGATGGCATGATCGGTGCATATGTGGAGAATATGCTCCAAAACATACACGACAACTTCTCCAACCTGACACACATGGTGCCCACGGTGCAAGTGGAGGACTTTCTTGAGGCTATGTATAGACACATAGTAGGAGTACCCCATTTGTGGGTTAGAATATTTCGGTGCTTGGTCAATGCAGTTGTCTGTTACCATGATCATCACCCTGGCCTACAAGTGTAGATGCCTATATAGAATTTTTGTTTCGACCATATATTTTTTGGGTGGCTTAAAGCCCCAATTTTGTATCATGATATTTTGTACTTTGACACCATTTTGAACTATATTAAGAAATAAAAACTTATAGTGATCGGCTTGATGCATTTACATGTGTGTTTAAATGTGAATGGATGTATATGCTTCATTATTGATGTAACAAATGCCAGTCTAAAACGTAATTTCCATAAGAATCAGAAACATGATTGTAAAGCCTAGGAACATGAATGTATATTATGTAGTCAAATTCTCGTTCTAACAATCTTACCCTGAAGAATCTTCGTAATCAAGTAGGATCCTTGATACGGTACACACCATTTAACTACGACACAACTAGCTATGAGTTAAGGAAGACTTCAAGAGATCGAACACCATTGGAGATAGCATCGCGTAGTAACTCAATCACGACACTATATTCAGCAAAATTGTTTGACAATGGCCGGAGACAAACACCTCCTGAAGACACCACATGACCCTCAAGCGTATAAATGACCCAAGAAACCGAAGTTAAGTTCTGGGTATGGCAACTGGAACCATCATCATATCCTAGGTACACCGAAGATTTTGTCGACACCTATCACAACAAGGGGAAGCATGCCAACAAACCGAATCGCTACAAGGGAACCAAAAGTAAACTATGCAACTGTACAATAATATACAAGATATCAGCCTCTGTTGAGAATTAGGCATAGTATTTCTTGATATAGATCCCATTTCTAGGCTCCTCCAAGGTTGTCCCTTCATAATCCTCTATCTCATAGGAACCCTTCTCTAAGACACATTTTACCATGTTAGGCCCATGCCACATGGGGTTGAACTTACCCTCCCCTAATGGTTCACTATATTGGTCATACAGGAGGAAGAAGTCACCTTCATTAAATCTACAGGGACGAGCATACTTATAGTACTGAGCCTTCACATGACACTTATTGAAGAGAGACTACGATATCCTGACACTGCTAATGAAGGTGCTCTAAGTGGACCAAACGTTCTTCCAACTTAGAAGTATCTAGTAAGAGCTCTATGGCTAGTTTCAACGAGGGAATTTTGCATTCAACAGGTAAAACTAACTCCACCCCATGTACTAGTTGATATGGAGAAAACCCAGTGGAAGTATTAATTGCGGTTTGGTAGGCCCACAAAAGTGTGCCAATTGGTATTGATTTGTCTAACAGTTCTTTGCAGAATGGACTTAAGGAATTTGTTCACAGCTTCAACCTGTCCATTCGCTTGAGGATAATAAGAAGAAAAGTACTCTTGTGTATATCCCAGTTTCGAAGATAATTTGTCCATCATCTTATTTTGAAAGTGCCTGCCATGGTTAGTGACAAGCTCTCTCGGGATACCAAACCGAGTGATGATCTAATTGAATTCGAAATGAGTGGTCGTCTCATCATCAGATTTAATAGTAGGCATATCCTCTTCCCATTTCGTGAAATAGTCCACGACCACTATGATGTGATGGTGCCACCCAGCCGAAGTTGGATTGCAATCCATAAAGTCTAACCCCCCACTTGGCGAAGGGACCTACAATGATAATAGGATGTGACAGGGTAGGATGTGAGCACAAATTATGCGCAAACACCTAGAAAGGGTGGCACCTCTCGACCGCATTAACGCAATATTTAAAGAACAATGACCAATAATAACCCACTCTAAGGATCTTTTGGTATTTAGAAAGCCCAAATAAATGACCACCACACTCACCACCATGGAAATTATTCAGCACAGTCTAATCCTCATCATGAGTTAAACATCGACGCAAAATGGAGTCCACCCCATGATGATACATTGTGTCATTGATAATAAGGAGGAACCTTCAAAGTATGTAAGTATATAATGATATCACCATACCAAGGTTCCACGATCTAAATAAGGAATATATTTTCATCCACAAAGGAATCTTCATGAATTTCATCTTCATCCAAACTAGGGAGATCCGACTTGAGCTCCGCAAAAACTAACGATTTCTTTGACTTTGTTGAAACAAACTCGAGATCGAATTCTTGAAAAACAACAATCCATTTATTGTACTTTCCCCCTATCATTCATCTAGTCAAGACAAATTGAAACAAATTGATATGAGCCACGACTGTAGTTTGGCGAAGTAGTATATAATGTCTAAACCATTGTACTGCATTAACAGTCGCTACTTGGCTAACTTTTCGACGTGACTATATCGAAGTTCTTCATCAATGAGATTCCAAATAAGATAGTAGATAACGTGGTATTGGAGCTCGTCTTTCTCTTGAACCAAAACTATCCCAATCGTCTATTGAGATGTGGCCACATATAATAGAAAATCATGGCTTTAGTCATGTGGAATAAGCATGGGGTCCGATGCCAAGGATTTCTTAATTGCATCGAAGGACTCTTGGGCTCACTCATCCTATATGAACAGAGTATCTTTCTTCAAAAGGCGCATAAAATCCTTGGTCAAATTAGAAAAATAGATGAAAAATCTCTGTAAGAAGTTAGCCATCCCTTTGAGACTTTGAAGATGTATAATCGTGCATAGGGGAGACAACCATAGTATTTCCTCAACCTTCATGTGTGCATCCACTTCGGTGCCACCCATTTTATTTTTGTGAAAGATAATTTAAAATAAAAGTAAGATATATATATTTACACCATTAATCATTATCCGTGGTGATTATCCTTTCGGTGCTTTGTACAAACTTAAATCACAATGTAATTTAGAATAATTAATCAACTTAGGAAGATGAAATATCATGATATTACACTTTTTCATATCCTAATCCATATCTATTTTTGTTGAAGTGTAATTACACCCAAGGTATGAAGATCACCTTCCAAATATCATGATGTACTTGATGTTGTCCTTCACTAATATTTTCTTCAAATTTGAATTCAAATTCACATTCATTGTTGTTGTTATCACTCTGAGTGTTTTCTTCTAACTCATCTTTAGAACTTATCAATTTAGTGAATGATTCCTTCTATGACTAGCTAAGGAATCCTCAATCATATCATTTTTTTCATTTGCATCACCTTGTTATACTGGGTCATTTGCATCACAAGCAGCATCAATTGTTTGCATTAGATCATATGTATCACAAGTTTTGTCAACCATATTATTGATTTGCATTCTTACCATTTCTTGCTCCTTTTTAATTATATTTAGTTGGAGTGCTTCAATCATCTTATCCTTCAGATAAATTTGTTTATGAAGGTCAACAACCCAATTATCCAATGCATGTAAGGAGTCAAAGTTCTTTGATTTCATGGTTGGCATTTTGCAAATACTTTCCTCCTTTACACATTTTAGATTTTGCAAATTTATCACACTCGCTTGAACTCACTTGCATGCACTTGTTTGTTTTCATTCCCACTTGAACTCACTCACTTGCACTTGTTTGTTTTCATGCTCACTTGATTTTATGTCAAATTTAGGGTGTCAGGTACAAAGAATCATCCACCCCAAAATTGTGATTACAATGATTGATTTTGATGACCTCCTTATTCAATTTCAAACATGTCTCTTTTCAAAATTTCACAAGTGTTTTGAAAGAGTTTGCAACTCTACACCTTGATTCAATTCAATGTGTCAGATTCAATGTCTTATTATTCAATTTATACCTTTCAATGATGAACTTAATTCTTGATTCAAAGAAGTGATTGTCAATTTGTCACTTAGTGGATTTACACCTTTGTCAAGGTAAATATGCGTTAAGGACTATATACAAACATTCAAGAGAAAAACATTCACCAATGCACACAAATACTGGTGTACTTATAACCCCTTAATTTAAACTTTAGACAAATCTAAAACAGGAAGCAAAAACAAATAATTTTATTAGCTTTATCAACTATTAAATAAATTTCACAAGTTTTAAATATATTTAATGCATTTGTTCACCATTCTTCTTTAAAACAAAACAAAACATAGCCTTAATAACCTCTTCTTCTCCTCTCTCTCGTTTTCTCCCCTCTCTCTCGTTGAAAACTTCATAATTTTCTTACAAAATGATACTCTACAATCTCTTGTGGACGATATTGCAGCGGAGAAACCCTATAGCTTCTTTATATCATTTTCATTCAAAAGTGACCTATTTTTTTAATTATAAAATCGCATGCTAAAAATCTATAAACTTTTTTGGAAACTTATCATGCCCAACTCATTTTAACAAGAGTTTGAACATTACATATTTATCCCAGTTCTTAGGTGTTAGTGAGTTTATTTACGAAAAAATAAAATAGCATATTAATGTGGAATATAATTTTTTACCCTAGTGTTTATATTTTAGAATTTTTGATGGAGTAGTAAGTATGTTTTTCCTAGATTGCAGAAGGATTAGACAAATGTACTATTTAAATTGATTTTATGGTTGTCATTCCAAATCTAAATAAACATTTATAAATAGATAGTTGATGCATGGAAAATAGCACACACACTTATAGATAGTTGATGCATGGAAACTAGCACACACACTTAACTTGTGGTTGATGAACAACAAGTTATCTATTAGTTCTCCATACATAATTAAATAGTTGTCTGGCACCAACTACAAGTTATCCATAAATCAACTACTAGTTTTTTTTATAATTGTTTATTTAGAATTTGTAATGAATACCATAAAATTAATATGGACAGCACACTTTTCTCATTCTTGTGCAATGTGAGAAAAGCATAGGTGCTAAGCCACACCAAATTCTAAATTATAAACCCCTATCCATGTAATAAGGGTGGCAGACAACTCATTTAACTAGAGCACAGGTGAAGGTAGATGATAAACCATAGTTAAGACATAGAAAAGAGTCCTTACAACTATGCATAGAAAACAAATAAAACTTGTTTATGACATTTAATTTGTGGCATGTCAATGTTAGAACACAATACACTTACACTTATTGCAAAGCCTTTTTACCATGTTAAAAATCACATAGTTTCACTCATCCACATCTTGACTTGTCTCTATTTAAATGCGTGTGAAAAAAAATTAACCAGCCTACTGTGCAACATTTAATGCAGCAACCATGCAAGTCGTTCCCACCACCTACAAGGGCATAGAGCACGTGTAAGATAAAAGACAACCAAATCACTCAACTTTTTCGACAGGTTTTTCAATAAAATTGATCAAAATTGCTCTCCAAAATTGCTATTTCATTAATCATACAAATTCAACAATAGAATTTATCTCCTTTAAACTAAATAACCAATTTTAAAACTACTAGAATCATCCAAATTACAATTTAAACCTTCCTCCAAACTGCAATTTCCACGATTTTTATCTGCCAGATTCAGTCAGGTAAGGGGCGATTTAGCTGTCCCCTAGACTACACACAGCACTGCTGCCGCCGCATTATATAGGCAGAATGGCCTACAACACTGTTGTGGTCCCCATTAAATACTGGGCAGCAGGGCAGATATTAATGGCCAGCCACACGGAAACACGTGGTGATTCTAACTTCGATTTTCATGCATGCAAGTAACTTCGATTTTCATGCATGCACGCACGAGTTGATCGGTCCATTTTATAAAAGTTTATAATATTTTTATTTTGGTTAGGTTAGGATAATTATGTTACATAATTATTTTTATTATTTTATTATTATTAATTTAGTTACATATATAAATGGTTGGACTAATATTTATTTTTTTCTAAATTGCATGAGGATTAGAGGAGTGTATTGTTTATGGTAGTATTTCCAAATTTAAAATAAACAATTATAAAAGAAAAAAGAATATAAAAAACAACGAGTAGTTTATTATGCATAAGTGATGGTTGATGCATAGATAAAACTTAATTAATGCATGGATAATTATGCATAAATAGATCGTGATTGATGCATAAAGTTGATTGATTGATAAATAAAGTTAAGTAGTGGTGCTAAAACCTCAATTTTTTAAGATAAAACATAGTTTTATGCTAATATTTTTTAATTTTAGTTATATGGATCATTTTAATTTTAATTATATGGATATTTTATCCTAATCTAAAGTTTTTAAGATCAAAATTGTATAGTTTATAGGTTCAAATAAAAAAGAGTAAAATAGGTCTAAGTGTCAAAAAAAGGATATGTTTTTTCATAAATAAAAAGTTTTATACATCAAATTAATATCTAACTTCACCACATCATCATCTTAAACATTAATTATTATTATTAATCAAATTTACAATAAATTAAAATTTTAACTAATTTATAATTTTCAATAATTTAATATCTTACCAGAAGACCCACACTTAAATGTATTAAAAGTGACCTAACTAATTTACAATTTTCAATAATTTAAAAAAAAATTAGATCTATTTCAACAATAATTTTCAATATATGACTTCGCGGTTAACAAAAAAACAAAAACAAAAAAGCTGATTTAAAAAAAAAAAAAGCGGGATTTTAAAAACCCATAAAGAAAGGTCCGAAACTCTGTATATGTGGCGCGTCTGTCTATGTGGCGCGTGCTATATATTTCTCACGTAAGAACATCGGCTGCCATAGTAAAATCTCTCTTTAATCACATGCTTGATTGAGTCGTGTAAAGGTCACGAAGATCTGCGGGAGCAGAAAAACGGGCTGGAAAGAAGAACCCTATTTTCAGTTAGGGGGCTTTGTCAAAGAATGGCTGAAAATCATTCAGAAGACTCGTTAGAGTTTATAATTTGCCAGGTGCTTAAGCTGACCGCAACGGGCGAGAGCAGAGAGAATGGCAATGTTGCATCAGCGGATTCGGACGACCTCCGCGGCCAGTGCCCTAACCCGTCAATGGCAGAATCTGTGAAACACCATTTGCAGCAGCAACAATTGTCCATGGCCGCTGCGAGCACAGGACGCCGAGGTAGCAGGCGGGGCGAATGGAAACGCAAGCTCAAGGAGAACTTTGAAGGATTTGATCAGCTTTCGGAGTCAATGAAGAAATCGAGGAACTCAAGCTGGAGTCCAAGGCCAGTGCACCATTCCCGGCAACAACAACCGTTCGAGGCCGCTGCGAGCACCGGAGTCCAACAAAAACTGTTCGAGGCCGCTGCGAGCACCGGAGTTCAAGGTAGTAAGCGGGGCAGGAAGCCTCTGAGGGTGTTGGGTGATATCCCTGAGAAGAAGAAGAGAGGACGGAAAAGCAAGGTCAAGGATGACCCAGAAGAATTCCGGGTCTCGGAAGCAAAAGGGTGCAAATTAATGGGCGTGGATCCTAAACCTGAGAAGAAGAAGAGAGGGCGGAAAAGCAAGGTCAAGGATGACGCAGAAGAATTCAGGCCCCCTGAGTCAAAGGGGTGCAAATTAATGGGGGTGGATCCGGGGGAGGACCAAAACCTGAACGCACCAGCACAGAAAATTCCGGGTTTAACATGCCATCAATGCAAACGGAATGATAAAGGCAGTGTAGTCCACTGCAAAAAATGTAATAAAAAGTACTGTCATAAATGCATTCAAGCATGGTACCCTTCGCGAGGACTAGAGTATATCGCGGAGGCTTGTCCGTATTGTCGGGAAAATTGTAATTGCAGAGCGTGTTTACAGACAAATCTGGAGGTCAAAGTGGAGAAATTTAGCGTAGCTGATAGGGTCCATTTCCTGCAGAAAGTAATTCACAGCGGGCTCCCTGTGCTGAATGAGATTCGAAGTGAAGAAATCGAGGAACTCAAGCTGGAGGCTAGGATTCAGAATAAACCAGTTCAAGAACTGGAGATTCCTGAGGATGCTCTCCATCCTGAGGAGCGTCAAATATGTGACCAATGCAAAGTATCTCTGGTCAATCTTCACAGAAACTGTGATGATTGTCATAACTATGATCTTTGTCTTGCATGTTGTCGAAAGTTTCGGGAGCGATCACAGACTGGACCTGATTCAACAGTTGAGAAGGAACATTCTTCGATCCCATGCGGGCGTGATATCTGCTATGGATTGTTGAAATTGAAGTGCACTCCTTTTGGGCCAAATTGGGTTGCAAAAATTCGGAAAAAAGCACTAGACATTGTCAGTAATGCTCAATTTCCAACCGCATTGACAGATTCGAAGACATGTTCTGTGTGTTTGAAGCTTAATTCTGAGCTGTTTTCTGATAAGTTAAGAAAAGCAGCTAACAGGAAGAAAGGCAAAGACGACTATTTGTATTGCCCAACCGTTCAGGATGTCAAGGGCGAGACTCCTGAGCATTTTCAAGACCACTTGAAAAGAGGTGAGCCTGTTATTGTCAGAAATGTATTGGAAAATACCAAAGGCCTGAGTTGGGAGCCCATGGTCATGTGGCGGGCATTCAGGGAGCCCAGGGAAACCAAGGAGAGCAGAAAGCCGAAAGACTCAAACGAAGTTTCTGTCATTGATTGCAGCAATTGGCAACTGTTTAATATCAAT